>VXAC01001167.1:685822-778293 GCA_013399225.1 Rhipidura dahli
CCCTCCGCGCCCTCCCTGCCGCGCTCCGCGGATGCGCCGGAGCTCCCGCAGGTCTGTCCGCGCCGGTGAGGGGCGGGGGGCGGCAGAGCCAGGCAGGGCCTGGCCGCGGTGCAGGGCCCGTCCCCCGCGCAGGCCCCCGGCGCCTCGGGGCCTCCCTCTCGTCGTGCGGCTGAGGGGGGGTCGCGCCGCAGGCCGGGCCGGGCCGGGCCCCGGAGCGTGGGGTGAGCGGGGACGGCTCCTCCTGGCCCGGGCTCCGGTGATGCCTCAGCCCCGCCGCAGCTGGGAGCGCCTTGACAGCCTGGCAGGCTCCTGCCCCCGGTGTCCAGGGTGACCAGGACACCGCGTCCTGGCGCTACGGGGAGGGGCCGGAGAACAAACCCGACCTTCCCAGATCCTCCCCTCTGCTCTGTTACAACGCGTTGGTAGCCTGGAGTCTGTGGCGGTGTTACCCCTCTGGTACTCGCTGAAGGCGTTCTTTCGGGGGTAGGGTAATAAATCCGTTAAGTTTTATTGCACCGAGATGCCTCCAGTGCCCAGGGCTCGCGGTGTGCGCCTTGAGGCCAATGCGCCGCTCGGAAACCTCCTGCAGGTCAACTTTCTGGGTGGAGAAATGCATTCCCACACATCTGTACTGGGGGAAAAGAAACATTTTAGTGCACGGAGGTATCCCTGAAGTAGTCTTATTTAATAAGGATATTCCCTGTATCTCTAATTTACATTATCTATGACAATCTTTTGGAGAAACTTTATCATCTTCGTCCATTTTTTTCCATTGTTTTATTTGAATTATTCAGTCTGAAAAAGAACTTTAAGAGTAATCTGTGTGGGGAATATAGGAGAAAATGACCATGATAGTGGATGAAGGACTGTTTTTGTGAAATATGGACCAGGCTTTTTAACAACCATTTCTTCAGAGTATAAAGAACACTTGTTAACACTGGCAGCAGGGCTTCACAATAAGGGCACTGGCAATACCAGGAGGATATTGATTCATATGTGCAGTGTATTTATAATAAAAGTTATTTTGAAAAAAGCTGGATAAAAACTTTGTTATCAGAAGTGTCTGCTGTCTTTTCCAAATGCTCCTATGACCCTCTAGAAACCTGGGTAGAGTAATTCCCAAGATTACTGTCTGTGACATTAGGGCACTTCTAGAGGTGGAAGTGCCAAGGTGAAAGCTGGGTTGTCTCCTGAGACAGAATAGCTGCAGAAATTTTCAGCTGCTTAGGCCTTTCATTTATTTCCACCATTCTGAGGGTGCTGTGGTGCATTAAATATCAGGTTGTTCTTGTGGTTCACTGCTTCTTTCTTATTTTTGACCTCCAGTAGAGATTTAATTAATACCATCCTTTAGGTTGCTCTTAGCTCAGCTTGATGCCTTTCCAATCACTTTTTCATTTCAGGGTTGGTTTAGGAAACATAGTGAAGTGGAACAGTTCTAACTCTCCCCAACTCCTGCCTTCTGTCCTGAGTGCCAATTTCTGACTGACAGTCTCAAGGCTGAGTGGGCTGGGACGGTCTATGATTATGCTGGTGGTCTCTGGTTTGTTTAGCTGCTGACAGCTGACATCTGTGCTGAAGAGCGATGTGTGCAGAAGGAAGAACTAGGAAGAAGTCAGGTTTTATGAGTCATATTAATCTGTAACTGGAATCTGGCTGGAGTGACATAGCTCCTCTATGCTTTTATAGATTGCATATTCGGTAGTTACTACTTGAAGTATGGTTCTGACCCCATTTTGAAATTCAAATGGAGCTGGAGGGAAGTGACTGGTACCACTTACAAGCTCTTTGTTTCTGTTATATATTATGTCATTTGCATCCATTTTCCAATCTCCCTGATAAATTTTTGGTTTTTTGTTATGTGTTCTTTACTAACTTCTAGAAGAACTACACATTTTTCAGGCAGACATATTATGAAGAAAAAAATGTGAAATTACCATACTTAAGAAGCTTGCTGCTGCAGTCTGATAAACTGAGAAAAATATTCCTTTCATTCCCTTCTCTCCCAAGTCTTTACAAAGGACTTTAAGTGAGAGTAGGTAATGCCTTAGGAATGAGTATATGTGTGCAAAAGTTTTGTGGCAGAAGGTGAGATTTTCATGCAGTAAGGTAGGTGGAATAATAGTTTCTATCAGAATGGGCACAGACTTAAAGGTGTAAGTGCCATGGTGACCTCTCTGTTCTTACTATTATAACATGTTGAAAACTCACCCAGTTTTGCAAAATGACATCATGCATACTTGCTGTTAAATCTTACAGAGAATTATGTATACAGACAGTATATGAGCTCTGCCAGTGCTCTTGGAGTCACTGAGCTCTTGCAGGTCTCAATCTGCTTCCCAAGTGATACTGATGGTGGTTGTGTTCCTCCAGTTGCCTGGGAGCTCTGGTCAGAGACGAGGTGTTGACACAGATGTTGTAATAAGCTTTGTATCTGTGAAGTGGGAAATGACAAGGGGGGTATAAGTAGGTAGGAAAAAACACTGATGAGTTCAGCATCCCGGTAGCCCAACTGTTGCCAATTTGCTGCAAGTGCCAGGTGGAGAGAGGAGAGTGTGTGGTTTTGAGGAGCTCATAGGTTTAAATGAGGACTGTGTGCTAGTTTTAGTGATGTGGCCTTGGAAGAACTCTCCATGTGTCCAGGTGCACTGAGAATGTGGACAAATGCTTGTTTAGAACATCTGGTAAGTGGATAGTGGCAGCTGCTCTTAGGAGCAGGTTTGCTGGTGGATGAGAGTGAAAAGGCTGTACAGGTCTTGAAAAAGGAGACAAGGGAATCTGGTATGATCAAGGAGACTTCACTGCTGTGATGATACAGTTAAGGGTAGTGACTAAGAAAAGGATTTAGTCATCAGCTTTTAAAATAGACATTGAGCTAAAAATGTAATGCCAGAGAAGAACAGGCAGTAATACTGTTTTTATTTAGTAGGAGCACTTTTTTTTTTAAAAGATCAATATTAACTTTTAAATTGGATGATGAAAACCATAGCTATTCCTATTGTTTAGAAAATTAGGCATTTCATAACCATCTATTTTGTTTCTTGAAAGGAGGCTGTAAGAGGAAAAAAAAGAGAAAATAATTTAATGGGATTTATGTAGAGAAAATGTTTATGAAATTTTTTATGGTATCTGTTTTTGAATTAGCGATAAAAAAACCTTAACATGTAATAGATAATATTAAAATTTGTTCTATGACTCAAAATTACAATGTTGTTTTTTAAAAAAATTAAAAGTTGATATGGCAGCTCAGTACTTTTGTTTTTAGAAATTGTTCAGTTATACCAAGCATAAAAAACTTTGGGTTTTACCTTGGATCAAATAAATTATCTCTCTAGATGGACAGCTAAACAAATGAGATACACCTGGGAGTTGAATCTGAATTTAGCTTTTTTGAAATTAATACCTTATCTTTCATGTTATTGTAGCATTCCAAATGCTTTTAAAGTGAAAACGAAACTTATAGTTTCTTCTCACATTATTGCTCTTTCTTTGCAGTTTTAGCATCTTCAGCATTAAGATTATATTATTTCAGGACTAATTGTAAGGTGCATTTTTTTCTTTTTTACTTTGAAGGTGAGCTCTGCTTTCCTTTGCTAGCACTGGAGCTGATGATGTTCAGCATTCAGAAGATTCAGCCCTTACTGTTCTTCCCATTGTAGGAAATTGAATTGGAAAATTGAATTTCTCAATTAAAAATTGCAGGGAATCTGCTATCCTTGTTACAAATATCATCAGAGATCATTAGAAACATAAGATAAATGTTGCTAGTTAGGAAAACAAATTAGAGCGAGCCTTTTCCCAGTGTTTCACTGTTCGGTGGAAGGCTAATGTCAGTATGAACACTTAACTAACCCTTCTGATTACTCAGTCAGCTCTATTACTCGTGGCAAAAATTTGAGGTGGTGGCTTTTTGTTACCCACAGCACCTGTGGCTAACACTGTTTGCTGACCCCACCCCAGAGTGAATGGGTAAAAGGCTGCAGCTTTCTGAACAGAGACAGCAGCTGGGGTTGCCAGGAGCTCCAGAGAGGTCAGTGATTAGCAAACCCATTTGTTCCAGGGAGCTGGGATCCGGGGCCCTTGGGACAAAGGGTGATTGCCTCAGGGTGGTGACAGCAGTTACAGAAGCTGTGAGAGGAGCTGCCTGATGTGGGGATGGCCATCAGCAGCCATTCCACTGCTGGGGCTGTAACTGAAGGCAACTTTTGCCTAGGCCTGAGCTTTGTACGAGAGCACTGCAGCCAGAAACCTCAGTTTTTGCTGTGAGGCTGAAATGTGTCTGCAATTCATTGGTTCCTTTTCTGATTAAGTTTGGTTTTATTTTATTAATAGACTTGGATCATCTGTCTAATAAACAGACATGAGTCATCTGAAGTTGTTTGCAGCTACGCTGAGTAGGCATGGATTTAAACTTCTGGAAAAGCAGAATATAGCCAGAAGGGCATTTTTACATGGCCAACGCTATGTTTCATCAGGAACCTCAGAGCCATTCCTGAGTGGGAGTAATTCCAATTACGTGGAGGAAATGTACTATGCATGGCTTGAAAACCCTAAAAGCGTACATAAGGTAAGTCTAAAACTTGACTGTAATACTGGGTTAAGAGTGGAATGGGTTTCTTCTACTTTTTAACTTGTTTTTTTAATAAAAAGTTCAGGAAAAGGTCTTGTGTGAAATGAAAAATGTGAAATTAATTTCCTACCTATTGATTGCTGTAAGATGTGATATTGCAACTATAAAAGTACAGAGGAGGCACAGGCATGGTGAGCAGAGCGGAAAGAATGAGAAGTCCAGACCAGAAATAGAAAGCTGCTCTGGAACTTTGTTCCTCCATGAAAATGCTGGTCAAGCAGTCAGTTAAGTAATTAGTACATCCAGAAGAAGACCCAAGAATAAAATACATTTAATTTTTTGGTTTATAATAAGGCTGTATTGGAGAATATGTTATATTTAAATAATACATGTTGATGTTGGTACTTCTAAACTGTCTGAAGTAGATGAATGTTCAGTTCAGTTTTGATTAAACTGTGCAAGTTTTAACCTTTAAAACTGAATCTGAAATTCTTCTTAAGTATCTTGAAAAGTATTTTGGTTTATGTCTCTCCTTCTCTCTCCAGGCAGTATCCATTTTTTCACTTTTCTAAAAACTCTAGTACCCAAATCCTTTCTTGTGGACAAAATACATAGGCTTATTTGATATCAAGCTTTCTGCTGACAAGGAGGGCTCTATTATGGTGATACATGTATAGTAACTTAAGAAGCTGATTAGAAGTCTGTTCAATTCTAAGACAGACAAGTCATTTCCTAGGAAGTAATGTGAATTGTGCCCAAAATATTTACCAAATTGGTCCTCTGTTCCCTTATCTACAAGGCGCGTATATCAAAATGTCACTTAAAAGTTGTTGTTCTAAGTCTCATAATCTGTCTAGAGTGTGAGGAAGTGACTTGTGCTGAGGGGAGAAACAAAAAAGGGTGCCTTTGTAGCTGTTTTTTTGTTTTGATGTTGTGTATGAACTTAGTCTTGTTGAAAGTTGACATATGCAGTGACAGCTCTGAAGACTGACTGTTAGTCACATAGCAGATAGATCCTAGGTCTTTCATGTTACACCTGAACTCGGGGTGGAGAAACCTTCTTCAGGAGTGGCTCTTTCTCATTTGACTTTGAGCCCTTGTCTTGTAGCTGCCAGCTGAGCTCCACCAGTGTGGGGTCGGGTAGCACACTGTGTGGGTGCACTGAATTCACTTCTGCAAAGCCCTCATGGTGTGTCAAGGCTGGAGATCGGTACCAACCCTTTTATAGTGGGGACACTGAAGGGATGAATTCATGCTTAAGGAAATGTGCCTAGTGACATCAAGGTGACATCTTGTCTTCTGTTGTATTTACATTACATTGGTTTCTGGTGAACTTCTTTCCTTTTGGATGAATGAAATTCTTGGTTCAGCCCCTTTGCAGTGGAGTGCATTTTGCTGCTGGGAAGCCCTGCAAGCATCTCTGTAGGTGGGCAGTTCCCCTCGGTGCGGGCAGGGGAGTGCAGAGCCCGCCCCAGCCAGGAGCGGGGCGGCAGCGCTGTAGCGCCGGGTCCGCCGCTGCCCGGAGCTGGCCAGGGTGCTGAACCACGGCGGCTGGGAAGTGCAGACGTGAGCGTTATGGATTGGTACTCGGGGTAGGCGGGAATGCTAAAAATCCTGCCGAAAGTCCGTGCAATTCATCTGGGAGTCGAGGCTCAGTCTGAGCCTGGATCCTGATGGGGTGATGCAGCTTGTGGGTTAAACAGCAACCAATAAATCAGCACAAGTGAGTTCACAGAGGAATGTAGGGTGTGGCCCTGGGAGTGGGTCCCAGGTGATTCAAGATGCATTTTTGTCGTGGTTTAACCCCATCTGGCAACCACACAGCCACTTGTGTGCTCTCTCTCACACACATACATGAGTGGTGGAAGGAATCAGAAGGGTAGAGGTGAGAAAACTTATGGATGGAGATAAAGGTAGTTTAATAGGGGAAGCAAAAGCTGCATGAACAAGCAAAACAAAACAAACCAAGGAATTCATTCACCAATTCCCATGAGCAGGCAGGTGTACAGCCATCCCCAGGACAGCAGGGCTCCATCACACGTAATGATGACTTGGGAAGACAAACTCCATCACTCTGAATGTCCCCCCTTCCCTCTTTTTTACCCATGTTGAGTATGACATGATCTGCAATATCCCTTAGGTCAGTTGGGGTCAGCTGTCCTGCCTGTGTCCCTCCCAATTCCTTGTGCAACCTCAGCCTCCTCGCTGGTGGGTTGAAGAGCAGAAAGGCCTTGACACTGTGTAAGCTCTGCTCAGCAATAACAAAAACGTCTCAATATTGCCAACCCCATTTCCAAATCCAAACCAGCTGCTGTGCAGTAAATTAACTACCCCAGCCAAAACCAGCACGAGTATAAAATTGTGTGAATTCTTTCCCAGGTTAACTGTGTTTAATAAACTTATGACAGTAACAAACTGAAGTAAACTCACTGTGCCCCTGATTTATGAGACTTAAAAGAATATGATAAATAGAAATAATGGATTACAGCTATTCTTCCCTAAATTATTAGTTTTTTCACAGCCTACGAAGAAAAGGCGGGAGGGGGGGAGAGGTGAGAAGAATGCCAATTAATTTTACTTTGCTTCCTCAATAAAATTAATTTTTGGTTTTTTGAAAACCATCTCATTTCATTGGCTGGAAGCTGCAAATACCTTCCCAAGATTTTTGTTGACAGGAATTTTTCAATTTGAGCTTTCATAAAACAAGTTTAAAATGTTAAGGGTTGAAATCACCCTGTTTTCTTAAAAATACAGAAAAAATTATGCTGTGATTTTGACTGTGAAGTTGTGCGTTTGTCATTCTGGTATGGAAAGGAGTGGAAGTGTTGGAAAATGTCAAGAGACACTATGTGGTGTTGATTAAAGTATTGTTAATAATTTGGTTCTTTGCAGGCCACTCATATTTTTATTCATTATGTCCAGTGTGGTTTAGAGAACCAGCTTGTGCTTTTTGGCATTGCATTCTCTTTCCTCATTTTCCTTTTTATAACCTATTTCTCCTCATGTTTCTTCTTCTTAGATAGCCCCTTTTCAGAGGGGTTGTGCCTCCTCATTGATTAGATGGAAAAGCTTGATTTTTCATGGGCTTTGAAATCATACTCTATTCACTTGTACTTAGAAACTCCAATTAATCAGGGCTCCTGAACTGATTTCCCTCTCAGAAGATCTGACTGGACATGTCTTCCCACATACGCTTATTTATGGCTATTTGAAATATGGCTGTCACATTCCAGTGAGCATATTTGGTGTTTCAAAGAATTTCTCCTTTCTATGTATATCATGGTTGTGTATCAAGGAATTTGCATGTCTGTGTATAAATATATAAAAGAACTTTTATTCTTTGTACAAATCCACTTCTAATGATTTCCTCCTTTTCCTTGTCTTTTGAATTTCCTATCGCCAGAGTAGCCTAAACAACAATCAGAATAAAATGATGTGGTTTCTGAAAAAGGCATCATTATTTCTCCTTGAAGCTTGGTGTCAGGGCCATAGATCATAAGAGAGAAGCTTGACAAGACTCAGTTATTACTATCCCAAGATTAATTACAAAACTGCATGGTTGGCTATGGAGTACATAATGCCTGCCATGTTATCCTGTATGCAGCCTCTCTGCTGTGAGTGTGTAATCACCTCCTTGGCTTATGGAATAGGGAAAAGGGTGAGGGTTTGTTTTGCTTTGACTTCATTTTATTCATTTTCTGTTTTAAATGATATAGTGGTGCTCAGTGTGTGTCTTCTAAGGCTTTACTGTCCTCAGTGCAATTGATGAATATTGTGATGGCACTAAGAAAAAATCCTCAAACCCTCAAGATAAAGCATATGTTACTTGTTATTCTATTTGCAACACTGTTTACTATATGACAGTAAAATGTTGCTACTGAATCACTTGAATTGTGTTACATTACTTGAGAAAATAATGATTAACTGCAATATAGAATTGCTAGCAGAAGGAATAAAAAAAGTATCATCTATCACTATAGTAATTTTTTTTGGTGAATGTATTTTTGTTTTATAAACCTCTTCTACCATTTTCTTGAAGAACCTTACTAATTTAGTTGAGAAGCTGCAGGTTTGCTGTGAGACCAAGCTGGTCTTCTGTCTGTTCAGTCACATGGCAAGTGCTGTTGCCAAAGACTGACATTGATACACAGAACTTGAAAACTATAATCTGATATCAATCTTGAAAGACACTATAGAAATTTGTAAAGGCTTTGATGGATGTGTATCTAGTAAAAACTAATTTTCTGTAGCCAAATGATGTATTTTCCCTCCCCTCTGATTAAATGTCAAGCCTGTCCAACAAATCAATAAGTTCAAAAATGTGATAGGAAAAAATAGTGTTGGTCCATTTTGTCTCAACTGGCTGCATCTTCAGATGGAAACATTTTCTTCATATTTGTTAGTTTGCATGAAGAAAGAGCCTTATACTGATTCTCCTTAAACAGATCACTTGTTGGGTGAGTCTGTTTGGATTTTGTTAACAACTCTCCCAGAAGAGCACTTGTCTACACATTCAGTTGTTTGTGGGACTGTGCTGTGATAACTTTTACATTTAAATGACAAGGTCTTACTCAACAAAGGAATAGTTGTATTATTATCATCACTGTATGTGTATCATGGCATTGGAAAAAGTAAGGAAGAAACCTAAGTAAAGAAGAAACCATAAGTAAAGCAAATTCTTTATTAAAACCTCAGATGTGAGAGATGTTATGGATCCAAATGTGTGTTTAGAATTTCCTAAATTAATGTTTAATAAAAATTAATAACTATGTATTGCCCAAATAATTTCTCCCATCTAAGTAACTTTAGTAGTTAAAAAAGGGACTATGATTTTCACTGTCTGGTGTCTACAGACACTCAGGCTGGGCACTGTGTAGGCATGGAATAGCAATACTGTTCTTAACACAGAGCAAGGTGTGTAGAGAGAATCCCAGCTGAATTGCAGTCACACTAACAGGCTCTTGTAGACCACTTACAGGATGTAAATTCAGGCTTCTAATCTCAGTGTGGCTGCCAAGATGTCAAGGTAAGAATAATATAGAAAATGGTCATAAATAAGAGTAGGGAGAAGGAATGAATTCTTCATCAGTGTGTCTGGAACTGCACACCACACATGCTCTGTCTGCCTTAATTTGTCAGGGTGTATTAAAGTCAGGCTATGTTTAGATAAGCCTGTGTAAGAGTAGGGTGATAAATTAAGTTTACTGTGTTTGTATTGATGCAGTTTTGTATGAATAAAGTAAGAGGGGTGCATTAAAGCAATGTTTCTTGGGCAGGGGCCTCATGCTAATGATGAGGTTCCCACCCACAGTTTCAATGAATCCCCCCACTTCCACAACTTGAACTTGGAAGGTTGGGTGCTGTTTAGCTCCTTTATGCTGTCCCTCTCATGGTGTTTCTGAACACCTTAAAGCTTTTAGAAATTTCAGTATGAAGAATTTTTGTTGATGAAAACAGGATTTTGTAAATATTTTTCTGTTAGGCCATGTTTGTGTTACATTATTTTGATTGTTTTGTGGGTTCTGTAATGTGTATTTTAAGTAATCTTTTAAAAAGAGTTGCTTTGGACTACTTTTTCTGGTACTTACTTCTTTGAAATGTAATTGAATTCTGCACTCACAGCCTCGCAGAAATTTATCTCTTGCAGTTCTTCTATTCCAGTCACAAAAATATGAAAGTTTTTAAATAGCTTACTTTTTGTTTTCTTAAGTTAGCCAACAGAGAGAAGTGTTTGACACAGATTTCCTTCTTTGTTGAGTCTAAGTGTCTCAGATGTTTTATCCCGTTCTTCTGTTCTCTGTTAGCATTCATATATCTAAAACCATTGTAACCTGACATGGTGACCACTTCATCAGAATGGAAACAGTTCAGGAAGACAAGATTTGGCCATTTGTGAGTGAAGTAGCTTGTGTAAAAGCACAGAAGGAAATGAAAGGATCTTTTGTTTCTTGTGAGGCAGTTTCTGAGATAAGTACTTTTCTAAAATTATGGCTTGCACCTGAAACCAGGCCCATCATTTCTTTCTTAGTAAGGTAATTTAAGATGGTGAGGAAAGGCTATTAGAACCAAAGTCTCACTCAAAAACCCCTTTAATTGCTTATAAAGTTTCTTCAAGAAAAGTTCTTAAGGACTGATTCTGATTTAGCGTAATCAGTGAGTCTCTTGAAGTACCATAAATTCTATAAGTATCATTAAAGGAATGGATTCATTTAATTTATTAAGCTTCTTTGTTTTATAGGCTTGGCAGCTCTTTACCAGCAACATAATATCACGCCCATTCTTGGCTGCCTGAATAAACAGCATAATTAAAAAGAGCTGTGTGAATGGATAATGTATGAAGATGCTTTACAGTCCTGTGTGCTGGAGAGTTTTCTGCTGAGCAAGCTCGGTGTAAGAAGTGAGAGGGAAAGTGTTCTGTGTAAATAAAACACAGTTGCTACCAAGTTTGGAACATACCAGTGCTTTTTTTTTTTGCTGTCTGTTAGTGGTGTTTAACACTGTAATGCAGTTAGGTTCCGTTTGCAGCTTGAAAGAGCTGCTTTGGTTTAGACTTTCATTTGAGGTAATAAGTATTTCTCTTTCTTCTCTGTACATGTGTCCAGTCCTGGGATGTGTTTTTCCGAAGTGCTAATGCTGGCCGAGCTCCTGATCCCCATCTACCAGCCCAGGTGGAAGGAAAGGCATCATTTCTGCAGAGCCACGGCCTGGCCCCGGCGCCGGGGAAAGCTGAAAAGGTTGTTGAAGACCACCTTGCTGTGCAGTCGTTGATAAGAGCATACCAAGTAAGTGTACTCTGGGTGTGGGAAGGGCCTCTCCTTGCAAACAACCTTCTTCCTTTTTATGTTGTTATTTGTTTTCTGGTCTTAACTATTGTCTTGCTTCTAATCCAAAATGTCTTGAACTGCACAGCTTTTTCTTTCTAGCAGTGTCTAAACATCAAGTGTTGCATTCAGACTGGGTGATGCCTTGTTTTAGCAAACTCATAATTCAGATTACCCACAAACCTGATGTTGGTCATCTGACTTAGCCTGGAAGAACTTTATGGAAATAGTGGTTTGTGAAAGTCTGCCTTCACCTCTGGGAGTGTCTGTATTACAGTTCTAAATGTTATGGCCTTTCTTTAAGAAAGGATGAAATGTAATGCCTTCTCATAAATCTCAGGTGAATTTTGAGATTCCTGATTTGAGCAGGATTATAGGTGAAAAGAGAGAGCGGAGAAATGATGAATTAACCATTAATTGGTTAATTCATCAACCATGAATTTTGGGAGGCTGACAGTACTGAGTTTGGTTAGCTTTGATGGATTTCTTTTAGAGAACTGTTCATCAAAATTGACTTTGTTTCCCACTCTGATTTTTAACTCTTTTATTAAACCAAGAAATTAAGTCTAATTTCAATATTTTTCCTCTAAAAGAAGTAATTTGGAAATAGGACTGTGGGTTTTGTTAACAAGTTTTCCAAATGAAAAACAAGTTTAAATATTTTTGTTCAGACTTGTATCTAGTATCTTAATTCCAATAAAAAGCTTAAAAATTATATTAAAAACCATCCAAAAATAACCAACTGGTAAAACTAGGTCTGTCTATTTTAGATCACAAGTATTTTTTAAATTGGTAACTTCCCAACAGGTTTCTTACAGTTTGATTTGAGCAGGTCTGTTCCTCCCTGCCCTAAGTATTTTAAATCTTTTTTGGTGTCATGAGAGGAATAGAAGAGGAGCTTTGTAAAAGACCTTTTTTTTGTACACAGTGTGTTGTCACCATTGAGTTGGAGGGCTGTTGTAAAAGAGTAGAAATGTTTGTGAATATAAAGAATATGTGGAATTTGCTTAGAAATAGATATGTAGAAAATAACCACTTTTGCAGTAAAAATTTGGTGAAGTATTAGAGAAAATTGGAGAATGTTAGGCTGCTTTGACACAATTTACTTGAAAATAGTTCAGGAATTGCCATTTTTGCCTGTATTTGTCAAGTGATGAAACAGGAATGTCTGTATAAATGGCAGGCACCCATGTGTCTGCAACAAACAGTCACAGAGGATTGCCTAAGGCAACTGTCTGCTTTTAAAAAGGTATTTAGTACCCTCTAAATTCAGTGTTGAAGGGCTATGGTAATTTGTGACCTTCCTTTGCCTGATAATGAAATGAAATGGAGAAGGATACAGAATTTTCATTTCTCAAACATGACAGTGTTTTATGGTTTTTGTGGTAAACTGCTTTGTGGTCTGCTGAGCTGGTCTTCTGAGAAGGCAGTTAACGTATTGCTTGCTCTAACAGAGAGCACTGGGCACACTGAAAAAAGGATTTTCAGTGAGTTCTGTGTGCTTAACAAAAGTGAGGCCAGAGAAATCAAGGTCTAGTTTCTGGCAGTCTGTACTTGCATTTAGTCAAAATTATGGAAATTGATGAAAATTTTTTATGTATGTATTTTCAAGAGGTTGATCTCTGACTTCTGCAGATGTTACTGTCTTCTGTATTCAGTGAAAGTAATAGAATTTGTTTTAAAATAGCTCGATATTGAGGACAATTCTGTATTTTAGTTAAAGACCAAACTTCTCCTGGAATTAAGTGGCACAGCATCGACTGATCTCCCGTTCTAGGTTTTGGCATTCTTGATGATCATCTTCCTCTTTCTATTAATACTGAAGAGCAGCTGTAACTTAGGGAGGTGAATTCTTTCCTGTTGATTATGTTTCAGACAGAATTGTTTGCTTTGTTCCAGTCAGATAAACTTAGTGCTGCTGTAAACAGTCAGATGGCACAGATGTTGCTGTGGGCATCATTTGGCCTGTCAGAGTTTCATTACTGGTGATTCATGAGATGCAAAGAATCACAGAAATCAGGCTGAGTTTACAGGGCTGGTAGTTCCAAAAGAGATGCCGTATTTCTGGTTTCTTATGACAGGAAACCATTTTGTTATAAAGCCTCCTGCAAATATACAATAATTGAACAGTGTTTTTACAGGTCCCTTCTCGATGAACCACACTCTAATCATATTCTATTACTGTGTGATGCACTTCACTGTTAATACTGCACTTTATAATTTCAAGTTTTTTTCAGGGACAATTAGGATACCAGTAGTGTGAATAAAATTGTACCCAAGGGATGCAAATCTGTTATTAAAAAGAAAAATTATAAGGAGAAATTATTAATGTATTCATGTATACAAAGCTTTTAATGAGTTAATTTGCTATATGAAAGTCACACATAAGAGGCATATTAAAAATAATTTTATATTTGTGGCTCTATTGGATCAATTAGTTATTTCTTCTGTAGCAAATTTTATATGATAATGCACTAGTTTATAGCAACTTGTGGCATGCTGTAACACCAGTCACACTGATCATTGAAAGCTGGCTAAATTCCTCACTCAGTTTGTGCTCTTCAGTGTCTTGAATATCAATTCTGGCATAGATCAAATTTCTGAAATTTCATGAGTGAAAATAGATGCTGTCAGACGCTATCTGATGTGGAGCAGAGCTTAGGAAGAGTGATCCGTTCCCTGCCAATATAAACTACTTCAGCACCAATCTTTAAGTCAGCAATGCTGTATTTTCATATACTGCAGGTGCAGAAAAGAGGATTCAGGCAAAAATACAAAATTATGGAATTGGCAGAGGGTAAATTCTATAGGCTCATCATAATTTCCTAATTTTACCCAGAGACTGAAAATACTCTATGGTAGCCTTCTTCACTTAAACTCCAGTGTAATCCCAGTTAAATTGTGTGTCAGACATAATAAAGATTATGTTGTAATGTGTGTTTTTTGATAGAGGTATATACATACTGAGTGATATAATGCTTATTTTTTGTTCTTTTGGGAAAACTTGGAGAGTATGTAACCCTGTCATCACATTAGTGGTGTTTGCTTGTTCAGCTTCAAGGCTGATATATATATACTTTGGAGAGAGGTCACTGTCTTTTTCCATGTGTCTGACTTTTGTAAGTGTGATTTCATTTTGCTCTTACTTTCCTCCTTTTTCAGATCCGTGGCCATCATGTGGCTCAGCTAGATCCCCTTGGAATTCTGGATGCAGATTTGGATTCGTTTATTCCCTCTGACCTTATTACCACAATTGATAAACTTGGTGTGTAAGCTGTGTGCCTTGTTATTTGCAATGCTCATTTGTGTATCATTAGGCTGAGGTGATTTGATAGGACATTTCACAGATTCATGGAAAGGCTTGGGTTGGAAGAGACCTTAAAGATCACCTACTCTTCTCTATGGGCAGGGTTGCCACATTTCAGGGAAGTTTCTATGTTTCTGCTTCGCTGGTGTCAAGACATAGTACCTTTGAGCATCTCTGAGGAGACTAAAATTTCAGGACAATGGAATTTCTATTCTGAGATCACAGGTGAGGTTCCTGTGAATTCATCTTCTGATCAACGATGATTATAAAGACTGTATTAACCCCCTAAATGTTATATTTTTAAACCACAACAGAAATTAATACTAATCAATATATTGGGCCAAGATTCTGATAATCTAAATTATTCTTATAGCATTACAGTTCATACTTTTTCAAACTGAGCACATCTGAAGGCCAGTCAATAGGGAAACCAAGCAATAAAGAAAGCAATAGACAGAGGAACTTAGGGTGAATTTCATACCGAATTTGGATTCTAATGTCTGATACTTATGCCTTCTGTATATCTTGAAGAAGTCTCTTTGAACTTATCAGAAGAAAACATGAAAAGCATAGAATTCTTTACCTGTGGATATAACCTGGTGGTGATTATATCTTCTATTATAAACTTCAGTTTACTGCTGAAAGAGTGTAGTGCACTAGGGTCTGCTTTTGCAAAGGTTTTTATCATGGTTGGAAAGGCTTGTGTCTGAGAAATTGCACTGATCAATTTCTTTGCCTCTCTCTACCTGAATAATAAACCACCTGATTGATTTTTCTCTGCTCTTCAATCTACCTGGTTTGTTTAAAATATGGTTTTCTACTTGATGAAGACACTGAATCAATTTTTCTTTGATGTGTCGGGAAGCTTTTTCGATCAGACATAAAACATAGTGCAGGAAGTAAATAAAACACATTCTGTTTAATTTTACTGTAAGCATATCTACTGCCTCTTTGCTACTCTGTTTTCTGTTTCTGGTGTAGGGAAAGAAACAGTTCTGATCATATAAAGGAAGTGAGTGCTTAAGACTAAATGGAGATGTGCTTACACGAATTGGGTCTTCTCTCTGAAGTTTGTCAGCTTTAATTAGAGAAAAGTACCTACTAGAAAATACATGTGACATTTGCTGAGCAAATATGATTAGTATGGAGCATGGGTGACTGCTAGCATGTCAGTACACGTTCCTTCAAATAACAGATAGCTTAGTACAGGGTGTTGTGGCTGGTCAGAAGGCATCTACTGGAGCCCTCGTGCCCATAGGAAAAATATGCCAGATGTCTGAATGAAATGGGGGGATGTGTTTGAGAGTGTAACCCTGGTGATTTCAGTTTGTGAGGGAAAACAAAATCTATAACCCAGTCTGGGCACAGCAAAAATAGAGGAATATCTCAAGTGCCTATCCTTGAATGTTCCAGGCAGGAAACTTACAAAAGGTCTTTGGCAAGACAGAAAGTATTTTAATGTTGGATTTTTCTGTGCATTTTCTTTGTCCCGTCTTCTGGTTTCTTTTTGAGAAACCTTGTGGTGGGAAATTTCTTCTGAGAGTTGCCTCTATAAATGGAGGTAGTTAGAGATGTACCTACTGCCTGAGTCACACTGTAGAATTGCTTTTGGGATTTCAATAAGGCTGTATCCCTTTAAACACGAGGTGATGCTTCAGTAAATATGTGGTGCTGTGACACAGAGCACAGATGTTCTGTGTGTGCCCAGATCACTCCTGTACTTGTTCTGGTTTCTGCATGAGAGGACATCAAGAGCCTTTGAAGTCTGAGGGAAAGTCAGCAAAAGCAAAGAAATAAATACACTGCTTTGTTTCAAACGACGCTGAGGCCCTGTCATCCCGTGTCACTCTCCCCTCCTGCTGGGAAAAAGCCTGTTGCGATACCAAAAAGGAGAAGTAGTGGTACCTATGCTTTTTTTTTTTGGCCACTCCAGGTTTGAAATTTTAATGTAGTATTAAAATTTTTATTGAAACCAAAATTCACATTTTAAAGTATATTATTTTTAAAACACAAAATGTGTTACTTACTGACAGTGCTGTATAGTAGAAGTGGTGGCAGTGCAGTCCCATGGCCTGACTTCACCTCTTAGGTGCTGTTATTATTTCATCTCTAAATTGCTGCTTTGGTTTTATCTTCAGAAAAATCACTTAACATTTAAGCACTTTATTGATTCAAGAGTTACATGCATGCTGTCGTATCAGTATTAAAGTGGATGTCTGCAGCTTATCTGGAAACAGGATAAAGAGATCAGAATTAAAACCAGAGAAGCTATTTTAATTTTTCAAGTATTTTTACATGTGTAGGCACATATATAGTTTTAATGTATATATCAGCTTCTATAACAACCATGTGTAATGTGTATTGTAAGTGTTGTACATTTGCTTCTTACAACTGTAAGAAACTGTTTTTCTGTCCTTCATTTAACAGGTCTCGGTTAAACTTGTATCACACAAGGCCTTTAACTGGCATCGATACCAATCTTTCCATCTTGTCTATTGTATGTTTTGGCTTTTGAGACTGCATAATAGTTAGGTTAAATATTTTCTTAAATAATATTCTCAGCCAGAACAAGTTGAAGTATGTCCAAATCAAGATGGGTCAATGTGGTTAAACAAGTTTTAGATGGTGGGGGTGTGCAAATCTATGTTTTATAAGGGCTCACTCCCTGGGAACTAGAGCTGTACAGGCCATTTCAAACTCATTTCCCTAAAAAGAAAGGGTGAACAGAAATGCCTTGAAAGTTCTCCAGAGTTTTATTGAACCTGTTGTGCATTTTCTCTAACTATCTATTAATGTAATGTGCTTCCAACCAACTGGTTCTGTCTGTGAGAAGGGATTATTTTTGTGTTGCTGCTTGTGATAGAATAGGTTATTTTATTAAACAGTGAGCTGCAAGAAGTAGTGTGGAAAATTGATGACATATGTCTTAATATGCTAAAATGTAAGAAAGGCTTGGATGATTCTAATTTCAATTGTTTCATCTGAACATTTAAGAATCAAACAATGACTATTTAATTAAATCATTCATTTTAAAATCTAGATTAAAATCCATTTTACTAATGGATACCTTCAAAATATTAATGCTTTCAATTTTTAGTCTGGTATCTTTTTTCTTAATACTGCTTTATTAAATATGATTTATAAATATGATTAGTTTGAAAAACAATGCTCGTTTCCTTTTTGTCTCCTGTTCTACTTTGTAAATCAATAATGTACCTGTTGTAGGGTTTTATGGTTTGCATGAATCAGATTTGGACAAAGTCTTTCAGCTGCCAACAACCACCTTCATAGGAGGGAATGAGAACAGTCTTTCTTTACGAGAAATCATCAAACGCCTGGAGGTCAGTGGGACATTTTTTCATTTGTGACTGTTTTCATTCAGACCAAAGTGAACGTTATCCGGGTGTCAGTGACAAAACCCCCTTGTAATTTGCCAGTTATTAATAGAGCATGTAAAGGATTCCAACAACATTTAAAATAACCTTTGTACTATTTCTAGAGGTAGCAGCATCATTGGTGCAATTAGCTGGATATTGGAAACATGTAGATTAAGGATAAGTACAACAGAGATGAACGTGGTAGAATACTAATGCCAGCCCTTGTTCTGGAAAGAACTGATACTGTTTAAAAGGAGGAGAGCCTTTAGAAACTAAGTGTTGTACCACACAGTGCTCAGGACACTTGGGTTGCTTTCAGATCCCCAGCTCTAGTGAACCTTTACTTGAGGAAATGTATGAAAGCTGGTAACAAATTCAAGGCCAGTCGTAGCTTGTAGACAGTGATGGTCCTTGTTTTCCATCCCCTGTCTTTTTTCTAGTTTCATTATCTGATAGGTGACATGGTTTATGCCATAGGAAGTCATCAAAGCTAAAATAATTCAAAGAAAAACTAATTTGAAGGAATAAATATCATTAGAGGCGAACTCCAAATAGCAAAGCAGCAAGTAGCAATGGTAATGAATTTATAAAGTGCCGAGTGAGTCATTGTTGGATATTCCCAGTTGTTTGCCTTTTACATTGGCTTAGCTGAGGCATGGTAAATTGTTAAACCACATTATCTCTGTTGTGCATTTGAGCTCTATATTTGGTTGGGGTTTTTTTTGGTTTTGTACTTCTAGCTTATCTGTGTAGCAATTTTCAAGAGATAATCCTTAAAATTGTGATGTACAAATAAAAGGACAAAATCAATAGCAAAATCTAAAAGCCTTAAGGAACTGATTTGTGTTAAGGAGAGAGAACCCTCTGCTTTCCTCTTCACTCTTGAGCTTTGGTTTTTATTTTTTTTAAATTGAGGTTAACATTCAATACTTTCTTAAAGGCAGTAGAGAGCACACACTATGCTGAGAGTAGTTTTGTCTCAAACTCACAGTAGGTGTTATTTCTGTTGACTTGTATTTTGGACATATTTTTCCTAATGAAGCATTCTTTTTAAGGTAAGAAAAAGAAAATTAAAAAAATTAACAAGGAGATAAAATTTTTGTTGTGTCTTTGCATTTCTTTCTGTCCTTTCTCTGTTCTCTGGGCTTGGATTCTTTTTCACATTTCCAGGTTTCTAAACCTTGACAGTTTTCAGATAATTTGTATTAGACTTCATAGCTGTCTTCTCACTGTCTTTATTGCTTGATTTAAGGTGACATTTAAATAAGATGTGATAAAGGCCACAAATTTTGATAAATTACTTGAAATCTTTGTTGGTGCATCTGAAGAAGAGTGTACTATGCCTGTAAGAACAGCACTGAGTGAGGTGAAATGTGCCAGGCAGGTATATTGGCCTACTTTGAATGTACCACCAAATGAGGATCTTCCAGTTTTAAGATTTTGAAATGTTACTTTGTAGAGAAATTTTTTTGTTACAAAACTAGATTCAGTAAAATAATTTATTCACTTATAGGATTACTTTGGGAAAGATACTGTGGAAGAGGAAAATGAAGTAGCTTTCAGGAGAGTAACAGAATATAATTTAAAAATATATATTAGTTTCTTTGTGGCCCACTAGCTCCTAAAGCTTCTCTGTTGGTGCTTTCACTTGCTAGCATACCTACTGCCAGCATATTGGCCTGGAGTACATGTTCATCAATGATGTGGAGCAGTGCCAGTGGATCCGTCAGAAGTTTGAGACGCCGGGAGTTATGAAGTTCACAAACGAGGAAAAAAGGACTTTGCTGGCCAGGCTGGTGCGCTCCATGAGGTACGCTGGGCTGGGGCTGGGACACTGCTCTGTGGTCTGGAGCTGCTGGCTGCTGTGGGGGTGAACTGTCTCACTGAAATCTGGAGTATGGGTGGGTGTAGTTATCCTGGCTGCCATAGCAAAGGAAGGTGTGTGCTGTGAGGAAGCTGTCAGGTTTTGTGTTGCAACTTTGTATTCTGTTATCTCAAAAGGCCTTTAGTGGCGTGCCTGGCAATGTTTTCATTGGCTTGAGGAGGTAAACTAGGAAAAAGTTGTTTTACCAGACTTGTACTATACATTTGTGTTAAAGATTTGTAGCCTGTTGCAGTAAATAAGTCTCAGAACAATGTTGGTGTGTGATTTCAAGTCCCGTTTCAGCCCTTTTCATTTTGGGATGTGCCAAGATATGCTGTACTGTTGCATGAGCTGGCAGCAGCAGTTTTGGTCTCTGTGATGTAAGAAAATGCAGTTGGAAACAGCGTACTGACTGCTGTTTGTGGCTATGTGTGTGGAACTACTGTGATCCCAAAGACTGAATTATCCTCTTACCCCTGGAACAAGGCTTCTCAGTCACGAGATTTATTTCAGTTCCTATAATCTTGAAATAGTGTCTATGTCCTTTGTTAAACACAAGAGTCAGAGATTTATAAAGGAATGCTTTTTGGTTAAGATTCTGTGCTCAAAGACCTAAAAATGAAGTGCTCAATGGAGGTGACAAAAGATACTTTTGCCAGGTGTTTTGTTTGCCAGTGTTATAGTGTCTCATTAAAGTTTCATTTAAACAGAAACAAAAATGTCACTTAATGGTCAAGTGAATATTACACTTGACTAAGTTTGTTTAACAGGCCCTCGGTATCAACCATCTTCATTTATCCTAAGACAAGAATTTGTGCTTTTATTCCTGCCTAAGCTGTAGACAGATCTGGGGTTTCTAGTAGCATGAGGGAGCCTAATGTTCATCTTTTGCCAAATTAATTGTCTGCTGGAAAGGGAAGAAAAAAGTTTTACAAAAAATTTCTATCCAGCTATCTTTAGAGTGCTTTTTATTTTATTGCTTGAAAATAACCTAGGAAAAAACTCTGGAAAACTGGTTGTCCTCTTGAGATTTGTGGCTTTGTAAAGTAGGTTTTCATTGTTTTGCTCAAGAACACTTCTCAAAAATGTTCATACCAAGTACTACAGATTTCAGGTACTTGCAACTGAACTTTAAAGTTGGATTTCTTAACCCTTGTGATTTTCACTGATAGGTTATTGAAAAAAGGGACATTTTGAACTCCTCCTTATATAAAATACTCATAGTATACTTTTGAGCTGCTTTGTAATACATTAATAAGCATGTTAGACCCTTGTGTGGAGCCTGATCTGGGCA
Organism: Rhipidura dahli; assembly: GCA_013399225.1. Taxonomy (NCBI): domain Eukaryota; kingdom Metazoa; phylum Chordata; class Aves; order Passeriformes; family Rhipiduridae; genus Rhipidura; species Rhipidura dahli. Next base: position 707,056 of record VXAC01001167.1, read on the forward strand.
GGATCAAGCATTTTTGGGTTATCCCTTCTGAGAGCAACCAGCTTTCATCAGATGTATTCCTCACTGAGTACTGAATGCATGCAGTGACAGGGGCTGAGCCTGTGTGACTCCCAGTGACATGTGGAGGACTGGCAAGGTGTGACTGTGAAATACTGTGCCTCTGCACACTTAGTGGCAGTTTGCCTCAAGGAATGAACTTGCTGCTTGTCCAGGACTGGTTTAACTTTCTGCTGCAAAGAGGAGGAAATCAGCACTGATTTAATTCACCCTGTGGGACCTGCTGTTTACATGGGACACCACTTACCCTTTATATAAAAACTGACATAGCCCCACAGACTCTCCTGGGGAATTCTGGCAGAGTAGCTCATCTGAGGGTCTGGCTTGTTGCTTAGATGGCTGGATTGTAAGATATTGATAGGTGAGCTAGGAGAGACTTTTGGCAACAATTAATATCACTGCTTTTAGGACTTCAGTTTAAAGAGGTGAATGTCAGCATTCTAAGTGAGGAATAAGCTGAGTATTAATGGATAATGGCAGTGTTGTGAGTTGAGGCACTGCACAGATGATGTAACTAATACATTTACTTTCATGAAGATGTATTTTCTTTGCCTTTTATATCTCCAAGCTTTACAATGTATAATCCTTTCAGTATTTGTTAAAAGGTACTCTTTAACCACTCACATTGCCTCTGGCCCAAATGCATTAAAGAATGAAAGAGCTTAGAGCTGTCAGGGATTGACATCATTCTGCTGCTGAAGCTAAGGCAGAGATACCAGTGGCCTGGTTCTTGGCCCATTCCCAACTGTTACATCACACAGTCTGAGGAGCTTTGCTATGGAATGACACCTATGGAATAAGTGTGCTTTCTATTCTGGTTTTTTCACAAGTATTAGAGAATAACAGGTTCTCTGTTATATTTTCTTCAGTTCATAGAAAAGACTTCTTTGCTGTGACTCTGCCTTTCCAGTGGTCAATGTTTGTGTACATGAGAACAGAGTTGAACTTAGGAAGTGAATTTTGTCTGAGGTGGGGTCTCTTAATTGTTTCCAAGTCCCAGTAAATACTTTTCAGATGGGGGAGAAAGAAGACCAAATTCTCTCCTGTGTTTCCTTCCCCATGTGTGACTTAATTCCAGAGGCCTAAAAACTTCTCTTCGTGGATGTTTTAAAACAGTTTAATGTAATTTTACTTGCTATAAGATGGCAGACAATAAGTATTTGCTACATTACCTTAGTACAAATAATTTCTCTTGGTTTTTTGTGTTTCTTTTTGGCAAAGATTTGAAGATTTCCTTGCTCGCAAGTGGTCTTCTGAAAAGAGATTTGGTTTGGAAGGATGTGAAGTAATGATTCCTGCGCTTAAGACCATCATTGATAAATCCAGTGAAATGGGAATTGAATATGTTATTATGGGAATGCCTCATAGGTAATGCCAATGGAAACACCCCAACAAATGGGCTTACTGTGTTAAGACAAGTTTTGTGTACTAGAATTTTACTTACAAGGTTGATATTACAGAAGCTGAGGTAGCAAGAGTCAGTCTTAGCAAGATGGGAGCCCAGAACTGTAACAAGTGCCTGTCAGTAAGATGCTACAGGCTTCACAGGTAGAGAAACTCTCATCAGTGTACTTTGAAGCTGCAAGCAAATGTGGCAGCAGCTATGGTATCTCTGCCATTGCATAGAGTCTACAACTGGGAAAGCTTGGTGATGTAGTTTTGAACTTTTGCAGTCTGCCTTAACTAATTTTTAATGCAATTTTAAATAAAGCTTGCTAGATAGCTACAAAATTCACTTGGATAACCAGGTGTTCTAAAATGTCTGAGGGAACGTGTTAGAGGAACTCTGTAATGGGAAAAAGGGTTGAATCAAGAGTGTCAGGCTCGAAAGTTCAAAGAGAACATTTGCAAATTTCTGACAGGGTGGTTTGCAGATTTTGTAACTTCTATACTGTTGACTCTGTTAGTACCACTTTTGAGACATAACTGTGTTTGGAATTTTCTTAGAGGTCGGCTGAATGTACTGGCTAATGTAATCCGAAAAGAGCTGGAGCAGATCTTCTGTCAGTTTGATCCCAAACTTGAAGCAGCTGATGAGGTAAGATGCTTTTTCCATAGATCTGTACAGAGAGGTCAACATTCAAGAGTTGCTTTGGTCACAGTTACTATGAAAACAGCGCTATCAGCTGCACTGCCTTCTTTTCTAGTTTGAGTAACATGATTCAGTGAAATTTGTTAAAAAATTTAAAAATTATGTTATATTTCTAACATGCAGAAGGTCTCTTAGGAGTGACTGTAGATAAATAAGTTCCATTTGACTGAGTTCATAATCTCTTCTTGTTTTATGTAGATGAACAGAGTATTTATATGCTGTAAGAATTTATCTGACATTTGATGACAACTGTAAGATAATAGAATAGGAACAGTGTCCCAGTTTGAAATTATGGTGTCAAATCCATAGTGCTCACTGATGGTCAGGTAACCAGATGCATTTTTCAGGCTGAAGCACAAATTGTAGGCCTGGTGAATCAGATGGAACAGGTCTGAATGACGTTCCTGAATTGTGATTACATCTTTCACATTAGGGATCTGGGGATGTAAAATATCATCTGGGAATGTACCATGAGAGGATCAACCGAGTAACAAACAAGAAGATCACTCTGTCCCTGATGGCTAACCCTTCTCACTTGGAAGCAGTTGATCCTGTTGTGCAAGGGAAAACAAAAGCTGAGCAGTTTTATCGAGGGGATACGGCAGGGAAGAAGGTAAAGATTGTTTAGTACAGTAAATTTTAATGGTAGTTTTTCATGGTATTTCCAATAAAAATAGGTTGCCAGTAGTTTTATATCACAGAATCTTCCTCTTTTCCTCCTTCACTACAGAATATATCACTTATTGAACTAGGTAAGGTTTCTGACATGATACCTCAAAGGTATCTTCAGGAAGTAGGCTTAAAGCTTTATTTTATTTGCTAACTGAACAGAGGCAGCCAAACGCTAAGGAATTTATGGTTTATTGAAAAATTACTGTTTCATTTTATAAGCACTACAGAAATATGGAGCCAAGAAATCCTGCTGAGAAGCTTAAATTACAGTTTTCTTCTGTAATATATGTGTGAATATGTGTGTATAATTCTCCCTCTTAGGTTATGTCCATATTATTACATGGGGATGCTGCCTTTGCAGGACAAGGAGTGGTTTATGAGACATTTCATCTTAGTGACCTCCCATCCTACACCACAAATGGCACTATTCATGTTGTGGTCAACAACCAGGTAACAAGTAGTGCCTTTTCCAATTAACTTCTCTGCTGAATATTTGCTCATCTATCTCTTTTTATTGTTTGTTATTAATTGGGTTACTTGTTCCCTCCAGTTATTAGAATGGTTGGGATGTTTCTGAAAATGATCCTGGTATCTAGCATCTCTTGAGTGGATAATATTTTATCACCTACATGTATTCTATTCAATTTGTAATACTTAATTGGATTAGGCTTGCTTTGGTTTTTAAGGGAGCAAAAAGAAGCTAGCTAGCCAAAATGAAAAGCTGGTGCTGTTGCTGTGTGAATGGCTATTAAATGCAAATGTTGTTCAAAACAGAGTAGAGGGAGGTCCCCGAATTATTTTAATAGAAGTTTTTGGAATTTTCAGATTGGCTTCACCACAGACCCCCGTATGGCCCGTTCATCTCCATATCCCACTGATGTTGCTCGTGTGGTCAACGCTCCCATTTTCCATGTGAATGCTGATGACCCTGAAGCAGTGATGTACGTGTGCAACGTGGCTGCAGAGTGGCGAAACACTTTCAATAAAGATGTGGTCGTTGACTTGGTAAGTCTTGGTTTTCTTAACTTTTCATTTTGTGCATTATGTGCTACTCTTATTTTTTAGTGGCTTAGAAGGTCCAGTCAAGAAAACGTATTTGATTTTGAAGGTGTTTAGTTTCTTTGCTTTAAAAAAACAAGCAGCTAAGAGACCCACAAGAAGCCATAAATGTTTTTTATACAATAAACCTCTTAAAATCTCTGTAAAATTTTGAAATGGGAATACTCCATTTCACATTTTTCCTTCTCAACAGCAGCAATGTTTCCCTTTGTAGGTTTGTTATCGTAGAAGAGGGCACAATGAAATGGATGAGCCCATGTTCACCCAGCCTCTGATGTACAAGCAGATCCATAAGCAGGTGCCAGTGCTGAAGAAATACGCTGACAAACTGATTGCAGATGGGACTGTGACACTGCAGGAGTTTGAGGTACATGCCAGCAGAGTTAAAGGAAACTAAGGAGCTATAAGGAGAAAGATATAACTGTCACTCTATGCTGCCTGTTTGAAACTTCCTTACTGTAATAAGTCTTCACTCTTTGACAATTTGTGTTTCAATTTGGCTTGGATTTTCATGTAAAATACTGTTGTTGTAACAAAAGGACTGGAAGCACTCAGAAGTAATTAATATATATTGCACATAAAAAATTGCTTCCGTCCTGAGGAAAAAGGTGATTAAATGAGAGCATTGGAAAACAGAGGCATTTGTCAGCTGTTCTTCATCTCTAGAACCTTGATTCAGCAACAAGGCAGTATTTGAACATTCCTTTTGATAGCTTCATATTGATAATGTTGGCAGGCTTGCGTCCAGCAGTGATGCAATAGATGCCAATTTAACTTTATTTTCTTGAAAGAATTCACTCAAGTTCAGAGATCATTGGAAGTATTCCAGAAAGATGAGGTGTAGAGCCTGGTGTCTGTATTAAACCGGTTAGATCTTCACCTTAATTTTTTTGAGCATGGGTGCTTAGAGTGCAGGTGAAACAAAAGACCTTCTGAGAAGGTGTAGTGACATGATGTTGCAGATTAAGAAAAAAGAGTTTGTGTAGGTGTATTCTGTTATATGTAAAATGATCATGCAGCAGTAGCTTTCCTGAATCATTTATTCTAAGAGTGTGCCTGTAGAGGCACTAGATCTAGGATCCTGGATGGATATTTGGCTGTACAGACAGACCTCAACATTGCTATTAATTCCTTTAAAGATTAGCTAGCTCAGTAACTCGAATGTGGCTCTGGAGTGAAACACAGGTATTGCAGAGGCGTTCTGCCTCTACAGAATATGGCAATCTATCTGTTGCCGTTGAGAGGTGTGGCCAGCAGATTCTTTGCTAGGCTCTCACAGACAGACTAATTTTTTCAAATTTCTTTTCCAAACTTTAGTGGCTTTTGTAGCCAGGAGTATGAAAGCTGGATGGTTTTGTTCTTAGAAGTATGACTGTAAATTATATTTGGTATTTCACTTCTGTCTCATTGTAGAGCAACGCTTGCAGCTTCAGCTCTTGGTACACTCCTCTGTAACACCTGTCCAATGAACTAAAGCATTTATGTAGAGTAATGTGTGTAAGCATGTTTCTAGAAGGCAGCTTGATCCTAGATAAAATTAATTCTCTTTATTTGGATTATTGTAACTAAGTTTTCTCATGGAATTAAATATCCTCCTGGATGAGAGGTGTCATCTGTAAGATATGAGGGTGTTATGTTTATTCATTTAAAAAAAGCTCCTTGTTCTACAGGAAGAAATTGCAAAGTATGATAGAATATGTGAAGAAGCATATACTAGATCTAAGGATAATAAGATCCTTCATATCAAGCACTGGCTTGATTCACCTTGGCCTGGTAAGGAGTGTCCTTTCACTTACCCTAGTGTTATCCAAGTGTGCTTTTATTTTGAGCCCAAAATCTAGGGTTTAAATACATTTTATCAGACAGCATTCCTTTAAAATGGAATATGTGACCTATGATTTGCTCCTGTTAATAGTAAATATAGCATTCTGCCAGATCAACTTGAAATAAGTGCTTTTGTTAAAAAACATGCAAAGTAAGGTGTGACATTGGAAAAACCATTTTTCTGGTTTGACAGAGAAGTGGTTTTCCTGTACTGTTAACTGTCTGTGCTGTCAGAAAGAAGGAGTATGTCTCATGTTATTTATTCCTTTATTTATTTATTTTTATTTGAGGGATTGAGGTGCCATATGCCTTTTATTGGCTGCCTCTGCCCACATAGTGGACTTCACATGGAGTGAAAGCAGAAACAAAATAGATCTTGTGTGCCTGTAAGATCAGCTTCTGTTGTCATGCAGACAATTAAAATTTTTGTTTCCCAGCAAAAGGGGAAGAACTAGGCTTAGGCTGCTGCTTAGAATGTCACTTGTGTTGTTAAAGAAATTGTAGATAATATACATATCTCCTAAACAGTCCTTGAATGTCTCACCAAATCTTTCCCTTCCAGGCTTCTTTAATGTGGATGGAGAACCCAAGAGCATGTCTTGCCCTCCGACGGGCATTTCAGAAGAGATGCTGACTCACATTGGCAACGTCGCTAGTTCAGTGCCAGTCGAAGACTTCAAAATACACTCAGGTCAGCTGAAGGCTTTGTGTTTCCTACTGGCTTCATACCTTGCTCCATTTCTGTATTTCTGCACAGAAATGATTCTTGGGCCTTTTCTCAAAGAAGAAAATGCCTGTGACTTTTTTTAGTTTGACTCTTCCACTCTATGGGTGAGGAGAATGTGACATTTAAGTTCCTGGTAGTTGCTCTAAGCATAATATTCTTTCAGTATCGCATCCTTTTTGTTCCATACCTAATTAAAATAGATTTTTCTTTGAGGGAGGTAAAAGTGTCTTTGCAACCTTCAGTTAATAACTCCTTTCATTCTTCAAGTTCTTGCATTTTTTTCCAAAAAGTCTTAGCTTTCGTTCTGAAAAGATTCAGTTCTCACTTTGACATGTGTTACAGTAAGTGCCTGTCTCACTGGGGAGCCCCAACACTGTGTCAGAGTTCTGTGCTCATTTTACTTCCTGGTCAGGATGAAATCTAGCAGGGGTCATTCCACAGGGAAATGTGGAGACTCTTTGTTTAGGAATCTTTTTTTCTTTTGTTGACTTGTAGAGTATGTAGTAAAGATAAGGAATAATGAGCTTTTTTATTCTTTAAAATCTGTAGCTAATCCTCTCTGGAGTCATCCGTAAAGGAATAAAGTTTGTCTTTTGTAAATAGTCTATGTGTTTGTGCTCCTTTGGGAAATGAAAAACAAGTAATGATGGTAGGACATTCCCAGTTATCAGTCACAGGCTTGTTGAGCAGATACAATTAATGGATAAATTTAAAACTCTTCTACACATTTGTGCACTTTGTTGTGACACTGATAAATTAAAAATTATAGTCACCCAATAAAATTGAATATTAGACATTCTAATTGAAAAGGTAAATTGGTCTCTCGTTAGTAAATTGATTAACCATTGACACTAGGGAACACTTGCCAGTATATCAGGTAGACTTATGGTTCAAAACAATTACGGTATGTTAGGTTCTTTTATGCAGTTTAAAATGCCATGAGAGAGAATTTGTGGAGAAATAAAAGAGGAGAAAATAGAAATTTAAAGTACTTTGTCCATTCATGAGAATGAAACAGCTTAATATCACATAGTCTTGCAGCACACAAAGGGAAGATTTTTTTGTTTTATCAAATGTTTAGTACATTCTAAAGGGAAAATTTTCAAGACTTTTTTCTTTACTTAAAATGTGGCAATTTCAGTGAGTGTTTTATGTGGAAAGAAAGTGGGGTGATTTTCTGTAAAGTTGTGGAAAGTAAGGAAAGGGAAATATGGGAAAATAACTTATGGGACATCTTACCAAAATCATCAGTGCAGATGTGAAAATAAGATGGTGTCAAGTGGCAGTGAATGCAGGAGACTCCTGTCCTCAAAGCTGGAAGCATCTGTGTGCAGCTGTGAAGTTTTGTTCCTTTTGAAAGTTACAGTGTTGTAATTTGTGTTTTGGCTCACAAGTTTATAAAATCTTCACTGAAAAAAATCAGCTATTGGTTACCAACTGAAAATCTGTTGGCAGCTGCTACAATTTTTCTATTTATATGATATTCGTAGTATTGATCAATCCAGCCTGTTTCACTGTGTAACACCTCCAGAAGTCAAATAAGACAAATGCCAAGGAAAAATGAGACAAGGAAGGAAGAAAAAAAATCAGAAACCCAACTGCTGATATTTTCAGTCTCATAAAACAGTACTTGGTGTTAGAGTTGTGAAAATAAATCTTGAGGAAGAATTTCACCATGGGTCTTTTTAATTGTCCTCAGTAGTTTCTGACACAGTCAACTTTACTTTCTTCTTCAAAAAAAGATATGAACATTACACAACTGTTTGCTCAGGAAGCAAGTTGTTTTGTTTTGCCAGCAGTTCAGTTCTAGAAAAACAAACTGTAGACCTGATTTGGTATCTGTGCTTAGCTTAGCCAATGAAGAAGGAGAATGGTGAATGTAATGTGAACATAGAATTTCTCTGAAATAGATCCATTCGTTTCTGGTCTTTATTCTGATGTAGGACTCTCTCGGATTTTGAAAGCCCGCTCGGAAATGACCAAGAACAGGGTTGTTGACTGGGCCTTAGCAGAATACATGGCTTTTGGCTCTGTTCTCAAAGAAGGGATCCATGTCCGACTGAGTGGGCAGGATGTGGAGAGAGGTACTTTCAGGTGAGTACTGAGATAACTGTTAAATGCTCTTAAAACTATTTAAGTCCCACACTTAAAGAAACAACTTTTAACAGTTTGTTAAAAAATATGGTCTTCTGCATGGAGGGGGAAGTTGGGGCTCTTCAGCATTAATCTGAATGTTACAGGTTCTAGCAGTCAATAATAATTAATTTTCCTGTGTATCTCTAAAGCAGCATTTTAAAGTATAATATTTAAGGCAGAACAAATATCTTTAGACACTTTCTACCTTCTCTTGCTGAAAAGAAGAAATGGTATCTTTCCCCCTGCTTTCTAACAAAAAGTTCAGTTGCATTCCATCTAATTGCTGAGAAGTAAGAGAGGGTACTTGCTGTAGCAGATCCTGAGTCTTCTAAATACCATTCCAGTGGTGTCTGCTTGGAACTTGTATACCCTGTGAACAAACAGGTTGCCAGTTGGCAAGGCTTTTTAAAGTGAAATAACATCCTTTGTACTGAGACTTTTAATGCTGATGGAGCATGTATGAAGGCAGGATCTCATCACTTAGTAAAATATATACAGTTTGCTGCCTTAACTGATTCTCTGTAGAGTAAAATGTTAATGATGTATTTAATTGAAACCTTTATGTGATGCCAGTTCCTGGGGTGAATGCTGCACTGTGCTTCATTGTGAATGCTTGCAGAAGAGAGAAATGAATCTTGGTGCCTGTCTTCTCTGGTATAGTACAGGCTGCAATTTGGGAAGAACTGAATATACTGTGTTGCCATAATAAAACAGCATGATGGGGTGCTCTCACTATTTTGGGGCTTCTGAAGTGCTGTCTAGAAAACAGTTATTTCTTTCAATATTCCATGTGATGGCTTGATTTCTTCCTGTTTCAGTCCTCAGCACTATCAATAGATAGATGCTAGATAAAGCTGCAGACAGAAGCATCAGAACCCTTCTCCTTTTGGAGACAAACTTTTGAGAATGGAGGGAAGAGGGGACAGACTTGGTTCTGTATTGGTTTGATGTCAGTAAGTCTGACAATTGCACATGTGCAACTTCCATCTATGCTCATCTTAATCACCTTTTGCTAGGGAAACACAAAACTTTGTGCTCAAGAAGCTTGTAAACCAGTTAAGCCTTCTGTCTTCGACTAAATGATAAAATCAAAATTAGAGTGGCAAAAATGAACAGCTTTTTTCCCCTCTTTCTCTCTACTTCCCTCTCTGTGTTCCTCTTTACAGGTTGTCTTTTTCTGGCTTTACGTTGTTGAGTTCTAGATAAATTTCAGAGCTCTTTTGCTAGCATTCATTATAGCAAAGGGAAGTGCAAAAAGATTCAGGCTTCAGTGTTGGCAGCTCTACAACACACAGTATTGTTACCAGTACAGTAACTGTCCATGGTAGCAGTTGTAGGGCTGGACATATTGCTGCGATTCACTCAGTCTGCTCAGAGAGTTAATGGATTGCAGTAATTACTTCAGTCATCTCTGTTTTGGTAGTGTTCCTTGGTGCCCTATTCTAATGCTGATTAATGGTGTTCTAGAGAACTGTAAATGGTGCATATGAGTGGAAATAGCAGGAAAGAGGATATAACTCCTTCAGGTTTCAGTGTTGAGATTAGATTTGATTACGGTTTTTTTCTGTTAAAGACAAACAGTTGTTTCAGGGAAAATATTAGAATTTGTGAGGAAGGCAGAATGAAATGTTTTTAATAACAGTTTGTTCCTCTGAGTTTCTTTACTTTAATAATTCTATTTTATAGCAACACCTTCCCCATCCTTTTCTCTTTCCCTCCCAGCTTTACTAGTGATGAGGTATTTTTAGTTTCTGTGAGTGCTTGAGAAGCCTGGATAGTCAGTGAAAGTTCTTACAGTGCAGCAGTTATATTTAGACATGTGATGGTGTTTCCCATGGTTTCACCCAAACCAGGGTGTTGTGTGCAGCAAAGATAACCATGGTGCTTGCTTGCTTTCCAGAGCACGGCTTTGGTGCTTTAGCTTTGACAACAGCTCTGTTAAAACCCAAAGTGATTCCTGGCTAATAAATCTTTTTTAACAACTCTTTGCAGCCATCGTCACCATGTGCTTCATGATCAAGAAGTTGACAAGAGAACTTGTGTTCCCATGAATCACCTCTGGGAGCAGCAGGCTCCCTACACCGTGTGCAACAGCTCCCTTTCTGAGTACGGGGTCTTGGGTATGTCTCAATCTGCCTGGGGTTTGGTAGGGCTGCTGTACAAGAAGCAGAGCTCAGCAATGAAAAGAATGTGGAAAAAAGAAACCTGTAAAATGGTTATATATGAAACAGGTATCAAAGCTCTTCTCTTAGGTTCTGGCATCTCTTAAACAAGCATTCTCACATTTTACAATTCTGGGATTCAGTTAAAAGCATCCATCTGCTTTTGTTGATCTTGGCAGTGCTGGACCATGCACCTGATTCTTTCTTAAAAAGGGAGGAAATGACAAGAAAACCAGGGACAGTTTGTCATAAAGGTGTAAAAAATCCACCCTGGCCTTATCTGAACTGCTATTCTGAATGTGCTATTTCAAGAAAACAAATTCTTTTTAGTGATAGCATTAATCATAGTGAATTATTTTACCTTCAGCCCCAGAGAATGGATAACCTTACTCTGACATGATGAGGGTGGCAAGAGGAATGTGGAGCACGAAACAAATACATCTAATAATTTATCAAAAGCATTACTGATTCTATGGATAATAAAATATTGTGTGAAGGAAAAACGTCAAACATTGTCATAGATAAAGGTGATAGTAGATAGCTGCTTTCTTTAAAGTTCCAGAAATATTTGATTACTTAGTCATTTTTACAATGCTACATGTTACCTATTGCTAATAATATTAAAATTAAAGTGGTATAAAATTGTACAGTTGGAACATGGGTTGAAGACCAGATTTTTAAGGTATTCTCATTAGCTCTGTGGCAGAATCGGTGTGAACAGAATCACGTTCTTTGTATCACTAACAGGTAAAGGTAAACTCTAAATAGGAGAGTGCAAGCAAGGATGTGTATAAACAAGAGAAAAATAATTGGCATAAATAAAAAATCAAGAATTTATTTTCAGAGAATGATTGTTTCCAATTTCCTGTTGTTTCTCACAGTGTGTTCTGGGGTTTCTTAATTTGAGCCTGTTTGCAGTGTTGCTGCAAATCTTGTGGGTAAGTGGGTTATAGGTTTCTGGATTTGTTTTTTTTACATCCAAATGAAAGTGACAAATGTCTGAATATGGTTGAAATCTGATTTTGTTCCAAAAATAACACCTCAGTAGGAAGCCTAGTGTTGATAGGGTGTGAAGGTAATTCTTAACTGTCACAATTCCATTCTTTAAAAAACTAACATGTGGGTCCTCTTTCTTTCTCTTTCTTGATCTCCTGCTCACTATTGCCCTTCTACCTTACTCAGCAAAAGACAGGTTAAAGTTGATTTAATGAAATGCACTGAATACAAGGAATAGGGTAAAATAAGGGTTTGTTTGTGTGCTGAAAACAGGAATACCATTTCTGTGCGCTTCTGCAGATGGGATGACAGCTTCTTCAAAACTAAGAATATTGATATTTTTAATTTTCAAGAACTTTAAATCCCTTATGTTTGAGATGTTTTCTAACAGTAAAGGAGATTAAATTGCTAGAAATAGTTGATAAGTGCTGTGGCTTTTTGTGTGTTTGTTGGGTTGGTTTTTTTTAAACTAAAATGTCATGTTCTGTGTTGAAGTGATTTTATAATGAAGTTTTCCCTCCCTTGCTGGCTTTTATATATCGACCTTTTCCAAAGTTTTTACTCTTGTGTATTGTCTCCTTAGAGAGACGGTGTTTGGATAAGCAGCACTGTGTGAAAATGTTTCCTCTAGTTAAGGCTCTGAGTCAGAGAGGAGCTATTAGAATTAATATTTATTTGTCTGGCAACATAACTGGATCTCCTTTTTAGTACATGGAAGACATGGAAGGGTGCAGTTCATGGAGTTGATTCTTCAAGAGAACCAAAACCCCTGAACACTATATTTTCTCTAACTGCTGCTTCTATCTAATTCTGTTAAAAGAAGCAGTTTATAATGAATTCACTGAAGTGATTGGTAGGGATAGTTGTGAGATAATATAAAAGGGAAAAAAAGGTAAAAAAACATTCAGAATTTATTTTATGACTGTGTTAACGTGCAGCACCTCAGAAGCATTTTGGGAATTCCCTTAATTCCTGTGAGGGAAAGCTAAGTAAAAATGGATTAAACAGCCCAGTGTGATATAACTGCAGATTATTTCCTTGGCAGGTGCATAAGCCAAGATCTGGAATCTATTCAAAGCTGTGAGGTTTGTACCAAGTTATAGTTGAGCTAGTAAGGAACACCTGGGGAGCCATTGCTCCATTAAAATGATACTCTGACAAGATTGATTTCACTTAGACATAAAACAAAGGCAGTCTTGTTAAATTGTAGTTCAGAAAACTGCTTATGTTTTGTCTACAGGAAGCTTTGGAGTGTGTGTAATCTGGGCATTAAATCAGAGTACTTAACAATCTCTGATAATTTAGACTATTTAATAACCTCTGAAAACTTTGACATTCTATGTCAACTATTTTTAGTTATACCCAGATTATTATAATTTAGTTGTGTATCCACTTGACTTCCTATAATTTTTCCCTTTTACTGAAATTGAATATCTGGAAGCACAAGTGATGGCTGCAAAAAGTCATTTAAGCAAAAGGAGTTTGTCTGAATTTATTTGGTGATTAGGATAGAGGAGAAAAACAAAAGTAGTTTATAGATGTTCCATTCTACGTCTTAAGCATTTTTTAAATATTTGAAAGGATTTTCTGTCTTTCTTTACACCCTCAGAATGACTTGTGTAGTTTTAAGTCTCTATCCAGGAGGTGAAGTTCTTTGTCAGATTCTGTACTGCCTTTGAGAGATCTTGGACTGTGGCATCCCATACTGGGAGCTTCCAAGGAACATCAGGCAAGATAGACTTGGAACTAGTGTGTAGTTCAGGAAATTACTGAACCATAAGACTTTGGAGTATGGCTTTTTCAAGGGAAAATTCAAGTTTAAAGCAAAACATGAAAGGAAGAAGACAGGTATTGATGTAAAATCATTTTTTTGCAATACACACCTAGGATGACATAGGTACTATTACTGCTCAGTCAGAACAATATATTTTTTAAAGTAGGAGGTAGCAAATACAATTACCTGTCAGCAAATACCTGTCAGAAATTGTGTTAGGAACTAGGACAGACTGTGGTAATCAATGGCATCTGCATGGAGTTCTGAAAAGGCATCAGTCTCCCTGTTTAATAGAGTCAGCCACCAGATGGGTATTAACTTCTCTTTGTCCTGAGCTGTGTTTGGGTTTGTGATAGGATGAATATCCCTCTGTAGTCCCTGTGCTTAGAACTTCCAATAAACATAGCAAAAATCTGTCTTTATCACTTTCCTCATTCTGGCATAAAATCCTTGCACTTGATAAGCCCTTTTAACCATTAGTTAACAGTTGTGCCCTAAGTCACTTCAAAATCATATTGAATTAAGTTATAGCTGTAGACTAATTTACATTAATTGAAAAACTGCAGTTCTTATGACAATCATGAAAATGCTGTGGGGAAAAACACAGCACAGTATGCTCTGTAAGCTGCCACTTTGCTTGACAACACTTCTTTCTATGCCAGAGTGACGAAAGAACAGTGAGGGAGCACAGCAGGCACTGGATTAATAGAAACAAGCATTTCTGCTAGGCCTGTCATCTAGGGACCTTAATGAACTGCAGCAATTAAAGCATTAGTTTTGCAGCCTTAATCAAGTGCTGTATATTTTTCTTCTTGTTGTCTCCTCAGTGCAGAAGTTTACCAAACTGCTGTGCTGGTTCCTGGTTCCCTGTGCCCTGGTGTGCACTGAGCCCTCAGCAGATGCCTGCTTTTTGGAGTTGGCTGATTGCTCTCCAACACCCTTTGGGGTGTGCAGATTCCTTACCTGACATTCTTTTAAAGTTGCTGCCTGGTTGCCTTGGATTTCCTCACAGCTTGAACCTGTTCTCTGTTTCTAGCTGTGTAAGAGTTAATCCTTTAAACCCACAAAATTTGCACAGCATTCTAAAGAAATGATCAGTTCTTGTTTCTGCAGATGCAAACAGTAAAGTTTGCAAGGTCTCTGCTGTATTTTGTGGGATTTTTTTAAAATTCTTTATTCTGGTCTGAAGTTGAGCCCTCTTGAGGGAGCTGTAGGAACCTGCTCCCCTGCAGTTCATGTCCCATCTCTAGAATGGTGGAGACTTTCTAGTTCAGGTCACCTTCCCTGACCTAGTCTTTGGTGCGCCAACAATTCCCTTTAAGGAGAACCCCTCACCTTCTCCTGGCCTATTTATGTTGCATCTGTCTAGATCTCTTTCCATTGGCTTTCTTTTTTTTTTTTTTTTTTTTTTTTTTTTATTTAGCAGTTCAGATCTTGTTCTTTAAGCAATTTTCTCCCCATGAAGGTAGTAGTAGTAATTCTTGACAGACTCTTTAGTCTGTCAAGAGTTGAAAGTATTCCACTGCTACAATCATGATTGGAATAGTTTTAATGTTAGTGACTCTCATTGCCATTTCCCTGGTGGAAAATTGAATTTTGGTATACCAAAGATGTGTATACCTGTGCCATGAAATAGTAGTCTTGGCAACATTAATCTCAAAATACTAATCAGAATGTATAGATTACATTTGGATATATTTTCCTGGATATTGTTATGGCTGTCAGAAAGCTTGCAAATGGTGTCTGTGTTAAGATCACACTTTCCGATGCAGCTTCAACTAGAACATTTTTACATTGTGGAGATTAGCATGAAGTTGTTGACAAGATAGGAAATGAGAAATTCTTTTCTTCCCATGTGAATTTTAGGGGTGATCCCTAAAAGAATGAAGTAGAACTATGTGTGCGCTGTGACCACATTTTAAGTATGCACTGAGCTCTGTACTCCTTGAAAAGCACTGTTTGATTATTGATAACTCTGAGTGGTCAAGACCTCAGTTTGTGCTTCTCTACAATCTAGATTACCCCACACTTACAGAGAGCAGCATATGCAGAAATAAGTCTTGAACATATTGCATATTTTCTCAACCATGTCACCCAATCAGTAGAAATGGTCTCTTAACACTTCTGTAAAATTAGAATGGGATTCAAGCCTATCTAGGGAAATCTATTTTTCAGATACCTTTGGGAATATGATTGAAGGAGTTGTGAAAATTTTTTCACTGTTTCCATTGTGTTAAGAACAATAAAACTACACAAATGAGGTCAGAGATGGAGGAAAGGCTGTTCAGACAGTCAGGCCCAAGGCAAGACCAGCAAAAGTCATTCTCTTTGGTAAAGACCTGTCATGGGGACTCAGAGGCAAAGGGCCAGACTTACCAGTCTTCTTTTGGCCTCTGATGTATCAGTTGCCTTTTGGTGGGACCATGAGCATCTGCTGGAGTCATGGATGGACTGCTCAGAGATCAGCAGTCCAAAAGCCAAGTGACTCAAAGATTTCTTGCCATGCGGATGGTAAGTGAAAAACTGGGTTGGAATTACCAAGGAGTAGACTATGAAGACCCAAAAGTTAGTTGATCTACTGGGATAAATGTCAATGACAATATTCCTATATTGAAGTTCTGTATTTGAAACCAGATCATTATATTCTGTATAGAGCTTCAACATGAAATGTATCTGTCAATTAAATGTTTATTCTCTGTGTATTGAATCAGTTTTGCCTCAGAGTCAGAACCTCTATGCCCAGAGCAGTGCTATATAGCTCTACTTTTTACTGAGAGCTTTAACGTTTTTAGTTACAATCATTCCAAACTATAGGTGGAGAATCTGAGTGCAGGTATTCATTCGGCACTCCAGGTTCTGCTATATCATACTTTGACACTGAAGCAGAAACCTAAAGGGTCCTTAACCCTGCTTAAAAAGTCTCAGATCTGTTTACCATGCAGGTATTATGTTCAAGCTTTTTGGAAGATCTGAAGACTATAATCCTGTCTGTAGACTGAAAATTGATGTCACCAGTAATTTTCTTCAGCATCTGTGTATGAGAAAGCTGTGTAGGGCTGTGGAAGACAATGTTGTGTAGGGCTGTGGAAGTATTAAAATTAATAAATAACTTTTCAGCTGTAAGTGGATGTTTATAGGAGAAGATAGTGAGCTCTTCGGGAAATGAGGGAGGGGTGTCTAGTTTGTTTAAAAACTCCTGTGATGTTGAAGTGTTTGAGGAAAAATTTGAAGGATTGAAGTCAGGCTTGGAAATGGTACTATTGAAAACTGCATGATTTATAACATGGCTACAAAAATCCAGTTCATGCTCTAATTTGGGTTTATTTTTAATTTTTAACAAGGAATTAAGAGACTTTTCAGGAAATCTGTTTATTTTCTAATTCTCCTACTTGTTGGCTTGTCAGGTTTTGAACTCGGCTTCGCTATGGCGAGTCCCAATGCCCTGGTGTGCTGGGAAGCCCAGTTTGGAGACTTTCACAACACGGCTCAGTGTATAATAGACCAGTTCATCAGCTCCGGCCAGGCCAAGTGGGTGCGGCACAACGGGATCGTCCTGCTCCTGCCACACGGGATGGAAGGAATGGTGAGGGCTGCTGGCTGGCACTTGCAGGAGGGAAATGCTGACTGCAGTGCCTTCTCTGCAGCTGTAACAGCCAAAGGTGTCATGGGCATCCAGTGGTGATAGAAACCCGGGGGAGGAAGGCACTGTTAAGCATGTGGGACTGCCTCAGTGTGACAGAGAAGAATGTAGATAGATTGACTGGTTAAAACCGAAAAACCCTGAGAAATATTTCTTGAGTTCTTAGCTTCATGTCCTTCTTAGTGGCATGTACCACTTCCCCCCATTTTTTTTTTCCTTTTTTTTCCTCTCTTTGGTGGTGTCTTTCCTTAACACACTGCCTTCTTTCCCTAGAAAGCTGCATTCTCAGTGTACTATAAGAAAAGAATCATGTCCGGGAGTGCTTGCTTGGTTTTATTTGGCATAAAGTATGTCTGTGTATACTCTGCACTAAATTCTCTTGCCATGAAATGATTAAAAACAACTTTAAAACTTTTTCAAAAATCATTGACCTTGGTTAATTTTGGCATAACAAGAAATCTCCCCCTTTCTGGAAAGGAAAATGTTTCTACCAGCTGTTGGTTGTCTTTTCTTTGGCAGCTAGTTGGAGGAATTAGACAATGTCTTAGAGGGAAAGGGTGTGGGCACACCCTATGTATAAAGTTATATGAAGTTCATATCAGCAAATATATTATTCAAATATTTTAAATTATTTTTAAGATTACATGAACATCATGTCAGGCAAGGTTAATTTTCTCCTTTTCAAATACATTAACCTTTATTAATTGTTGCATGTATGTTTCCAGTTTTCTATTTAAAAAAGTATCGTATGTGCCACAGTGGCAATCTCCATCTGTATAAATGCTTCAGACCTTTTCACCACAAACTGTGTCATTTCTATTCTCACAAACAATTTAGTTTATTTCTATTCAATTATGATCCTGTCCTGATACACTGGGGTGCATTCATACCTTATGAATGGCTTTCCATATCCATTGTACTTAAAGAATAAAGGGTCTGATGCTGTTCACAAGGGTTTTGATAAATTATTTTTTTTAACTGAATCCTGAAGGGACAGCCTCAATGAGCCCTCAGCAGGAGGTGTGGTCCTCTGCAGGGAAGCACTCAGCTTCAGGGGCTGGTTCTCTGCTACTTAAAATACATTTAATCTTTCTTTTCCCATAGCCACTTGGCACTGAAGATTTGCACAGGTCTTCTGAAACATGCTTATTTTGCTACTAGTGTTAGCTGGTTTTGGAATATTTAAGAATGCCACCAGGCTGCTGAAATATTTTGTCTTCCCAGAGGACCTTTTCATTACAGGAGGGCTAGTCTTTCTATAACTACAGTGCTGGGGACATGATTTGGGGAAGGATTTTTAATGGGATATGGATCCCTTCACCTCTAGGTCATGCATTCACAGGCAAGTTGGCTGTGATTGAAAGACTCTGCAGCCTAATGGCTCCTTGGGGACTCATCTGAAAGTAGCTAATGGATTGAGTATATGTCTCACTGGATAGGTGGTCACAGTAGAAATAAACCCTACCCCATCCCACGCAGCAGTTGCTGGCAGTCTGATTGGTGGTGTCAGCACAGAAGCTGAAGATGGATGTGAACATGGAGGCTCTGGACTGAGGTTGTTGCTGGGGCAGTGTGAGTGGTGGGGAAGCCTCACCTGTCCTTCCTGTGATTGTTTGCTGGTAACATGTCTGCTCCCAGTGTACTGAGTGCAGTGTGCTTGTGAAGCACTGGCTTTGTGCTGGGTATGCTGTGCTTAGTGCAGAATTTGACTTAAAGCAAACATGTGAACTGCAGAGGTGCTACAATAAACTGGGCTGTTACTGTGCACCTGTGCACTGTGCAGCTTTGCCCCTTGCTCTCAAGTCCTTACCTATCTGTGGCCAGATTATTTGGCACCTCCAAAGTAGAGGTGAATTTCAAAGGAGCATTGATACTAGGCACAGTTCTGGGCTGTTTGTGTTACACCTTTGTTGCCAACAGAATGTTTTTATCCTTTGAATTCCCTTAGTCCATGAAGCTTCACAGGTTTGGATTGGAAAGGAGAGTAAAGACCATCTAGCTCAAACCCCCTCACCATGGCAGGGAACCTTTCACTAGACCATGCTGCTCAAAGCCCCATGCAGGCTGGTCTTGAACACTTCCAGGGATGGGGCACCTACCACTGCTCTGAGCAACCTGTGCCAGTGCCTCACCACTGTCACAGCAAAGATTTTCTTCCTCGTATCAAACCTCTATCTGCTCTCTTGCCACCTAAAGCCATTCCCCTGTGTCCTATCACTGCTTGCCCTTGTAAAAAGTTGCTCTCCAGCTTTCTTGTAGGTCCCCTTTAGGTATCGGAAGGTGCTGTAAAAGGTTTCCCTGGAACCATCTCTTCCCCAGGCTCAACCATCCCAACTCTCTCAGCCTGTCTTCACGGTAGAGGTGTTCCAGTCCTCTGATGATCTTTGTGTCCCTCCTGTGGATCTGGAACCCTGCACTGGGAATTAGGAAGGATAAGGTGTTCAATAATATGGACTACTAATTGTCAGAATAATGCCTGATATTGGAGATCATATATAAAGATTTTGACAGAGGAAGTTATGATGAGAGGTGGCCATATAAAGAAAAAATCTCATTATGAACATTATTAGCTTAGGAGACATGGAGAGGTTTGAGAGGTGTAATAGTTCGTGTTTGGTTAAAATATTTCACAGCTGTGTGCGTATTAAAAGTCCTTCCTAAGGGCTACCTGTCACTCGAACAAGCCAAGGCTATAGCAATAGCAATACATAAAAAAGCACACTGCATTTTCACACTCCTCACAGCTTTCTCTGATCCTTTACAAACAAGGACGTGAAAAGGAAAAGTAATAGCTTCTGCCACATTCCTTATTCTGGATAATTTTCTGTGGCCAGCATGCATGTTTTGCTAACATAAAATGGAGCTAACAGTGTTTTTGAAATTTAAGAAATTGCCATGGGTACTGCTAGTGAGGCAGTGGATGGGAGTGTTCAGTAGTGACAGAACATAAAATACCTCCTGAGGAGGCAGAAATTAATCATAGGTTAGTCTGGCAGATAATGTGTGTGTGTATTTTGATCCATTTTAGCTAAAGCATTCATCTAGGTATTTGGTCCTGTACTGAACAGTGAACAATGGTAGGAGAGATCCTGCGTCTGTTTTTGTTGCCAAGATAGCAAAAGTAGTCAGCAGTTAGTTTTGTGTTTGCTCCTCTTCAGCATGCACGAAGTGTGAGTCACTGCAGCACTCTGAGTTACCCAGTGTTTCTCTTCCTGACATTCTTTATGCTCCTGTTTGCTCTGCATTAGCAAGGTCATTCTTGTGCCCACGTGGACCCACTGCCTTTCCACTGGTCTCCATTGCACAGCTAAGCTGAGGGTAGAAATCACTTGCAACTGGTAGAAACACTGGAAATACATGTGAAGCCTGATGTCCTATGAAAACAGAAGACAAGGAATTCCTGTCCTGTGGTGTACTCTCTCTCACTGCTGCTGTTGATGCCTTTGGCTGGGGGGCAGGTGTGCAGCTGGTGCACAGCTGCCAGGGAGACAGGAGGTACTCATGCAGTGAGTGATCTGGACTGATGTCTTACTGCTTATTTGGCTTTTTAACATTGTTTTATATGATACCTTTACCAGGGTCCAGAGCATTCATCAGCCAGGCCTGAGAGGTTCCTGCAGATGAGCAATGATGATTCTGATGCGTATCCAGTAAGTAGTTTTGTCAATGTAGTTTTGTCCTTTTCTTGCTTTCCACATCTGAGATTTTTTTGTCAGAAGCCTCCTTTTAGCTAGGTATAGCAGGTTGTGTAACATTAACTTGATCCCAGTAAAATAATGGAAGTGTGCGGCATTGCTGCTCATTGCAAAGCTGAGGTCACATACAATTAATCTCTGGCAGCGTGATCTTTTTATGGCTGTTCCTCAGGGCCAGCAGTCCTGCTTGTTTATATTGCTGTGTGTTCTGCAAAAATGGGTGTCTAGCCAATTTCTAAAGGAGGTCAAGTGAGACTACCCTGGATCTTTGCAGTGGTGCAAAATTGTACTGCTGGGAGCATTGAAAATAAGCAACTTCTAATTTTGATTGGGTTAAGTCTTTCTTAGATTGGTCGTTCATTTCTACAGATAAATTACATAGCTCTACAGGGTGCTGGGCGTCCACTTCCCACTGCAGATTTCCTAAGAAACACTTCCATGCATTAATAGAAAAGTCCACCAATTAAGCAAAATAAAATGGATATTACATGTTTGTCCCTGACTTTCATATCCTTGGGGCAAGGATCATCCCAAAGCTGTGTTCCTCCTCATCTGAAAGTGATTTTTGTCACTGTACTGGCAGAATAAGGACCTGTTTGATTGCCTATAGTTAAGCACTGTCATTGGCACATAATAAGGAAGTTGTAACTTTTTTCATAGAAGGTAGAAGTTCAAGCCACAGACCAGGACGTTGTGTTAAATGCTGTACCAATCTGTAATTAGATTAGTGTGCTATAATGTAATTTTGCCTATACAAATGCTTACCTAATATATCTACTTTTAGCTATGGATAAAAACTCCCTATGTTCGTAAGATATGTAAACAGAAAACATACTCAATTTATGTAATAAAATGGTATAAGAGTATGGAATACCTAACAAAAAATGGGAGAGAGAGTGAAAGCTAACTGTACACTGAAAAATTGAATTATAGTTTAACATTCTTTCAAAGAGGCTCTATTTTGTGTCTTCCATCTGCTGATGTCCTAGTCCTCCTCAATCTTCCTTCCTGGACTTTCCATCATTTCTGAATTAATGGAAACTTTTTGTGTTTATTTGCATGAAATTTTAGGAAGAAGTAGAAACAGAAGGAAATGATTTGTAGGTATGCTTCCCTAGCTAATAAAACAATCTCAGCTGAGAGCTGCTAAATAAATTTTTTGAGGAAGGGAGTTGCTGAGAATCAGAAATAGAAGGATGGCTCTCAAGCCTTTTTTCTGATCTGTTAGACATTTTTCTAATGCCTTTAATGTTTCTCTCAGGAGTTCAGTGAGCAGTTTGAAGTTTCCCAGCTGTATGAATGCAACTGGATTGTGGTGAACTGTTCAACTCCAGCCAATTACTTCCATGTCCTCCGAAGGCAGATCTTGCTGCCATTCAGAAAGCCGGTAAGGTTACGTTAACGGACTTGATGATTCCAGGTCAATTAGCCCTCAAGCACGGAGTGGCCTTTGCATATGACACACTGCTGAAAAGAGCAAGGATTGCTGGTGAAAAATCTTAACTGAACACAGGTTGAAGTTTCCAGTTTGATGGAAAGAAGCTCAGCTCTCACTTGTTATGGCTCTAAAACTTGATTTTCAGCTTTGCTTCCATCTGGCTGCGCAGATCTTCAGATGAGCTTGTGAAGATATTAGTGATGTAGCTAACAGGTTGCAGAACTATCATCTGCATGTCTAAGTGCTGGAACTTCAGAGACCCAAGATACAACTGTTTTACTGGTTCATAGCCTGTGATTTGATTTTGTTGTCAAAAAGAAGCATAAGCAGTGAATTTTGAGAACCTGTAAAAGGAGTAGACAACCCAAATCTTCTGAATAATTTTGAAACTTTCATGGTTTTCAAAATGAAAAAAATTTACTGTGTTTGCTCTTCATATTAATTTATTCTGTATCATACTCAGTTTGTGGTTTTTGTGTGCACAGTGTTACAAATGTTGCATGTAATAATGTAGATAAAGCAGCTCCTGAGTGGTGGAAAAATTTCTGTCTTGCAGCTCATTGTTTTGACACCCAAGTCACTGCTGAGACATCCAGAAGCTAAATCCAGTTTTGATGAAATGGTGTCTGGTAGGTCACCTCAAAGCATTGTGGAGAAATAATTAGCTATACCAAGTTGCATGTCAGACTGTGAAGAACAGAATCTGCTCTGCAGAATTTGTCTTTTCTTTCAGCATAATTTCAGCTGTCACAGTGACATCTAGCAGGGATTTTTGCTGAAAAATTTGCTTTCACATACAGATTTTTAATTTTAACAGGCTTACCTTGTAACCAGCCATTAATCTGAATGGAAAGTATATTCCTTTCTCTGCAGGTATGTTCCCCTCAAGAAGCTATGTCCCTCTGCTCTTTTTCTCTTCATATAAAAATTTAGTTGTTCTTTGTACTGCCCATGCCTCCTGACCCAAGACTGAGGGATGGGTTGTAATTACACTGGGCCTATTTGGAATAATAAGGTGCCCAGTTCTTGTTACAATGCTTGGTTTTGGGGCTGCTGTGTCACACCAGTGATCTAAAGTGAGGTCGGTGAGTTCAGAGCCATTGTTGGCATACCATCAGCACCAAGAGATACACAGTGACTGCAAGGGGAATACCAAACACTGCAGTGGTTTTGTCCTGCCTTGGACTGGTTAGACTGCTTTGAACTGGCATCAGGAAATGCAGGGACATGTAATGAGTGAGGGATTCAAGTGACTGTTCAGAGTGAGAATGCGGGCATAGATGTGCTGGACTGTCTCCAGTTCCAGTCAGTGTCTTGACTGCTGTCAGAAGAGAAAAACTGCTCAGTTTTTTAAAAGCAGCTTACACTGTATAAGTGTACTTAAATATTGCATTATCTTCTTTTTTTAAGTGTGTAAAATTTGCTTCTCAAGCAAAGGTATATGCTGTTTTTACTACTGTTTAAAAGTGTTGTAGAATGATTAGAAATTATGTAGGCTTTGTGATTTGTCACGTGGTCTTGGGAGTCCCCTCTGCTTCAGGCTAACCCTCAATCGTGGCCAGAATCCTAATTAACATTGAATTTTGATATACTTTCATGTTTCTGCTGAAGAGGACAGAAGGTAGTAAAGTGTTTCTGACTCTCAGCTAATGGTTTTTGCTCTGCTTTTAATAGAAAGCTGAGAGAGGAAGACTGACTCCAGCTGACCCAATGAAGCACAGATTTAGTCTTTTTTAATGATGAATTCTGCTGATCAGTGGGACAGGATAATTCTGATATAAATCAGTTCCTCTTTGATATGTTTGTGCTGTTGCTTTTCTTCCCAAAGATAAATGGTTCAAACAGGAGCTTATTCTCCTGGTAAGTGGGTGTGCTGATTCAGAGTAGGAGGTTGTGCAGCTGTCTGCTACCCTGCAGTCGTTTAATGTGGAAATAGTTCCACTCAATCATATAGGAGAGCAAAGAAAAGGATCTCTTAGACTATCAAGTCCCTCTTCCAGTTCCATGTATCCCAAGCAAATTTTATTCCTGGGAGGTGGTAGCAGTGAAAATATGCATCTGAAATTGTACTTATACATTATCACTTACACATATGGTTCAGCTCTGTGCTAATTCTTGCTTTGGGTCTCAAAGAGAGGTTTAAATAGAATATACAGCAGTAATGTGTGTGCTTGGGTAAATGTTTCTGCAGCTGCCAGATTTAGTTGCATTATGGATATGTGTTTTGTTTTTTTAGAAGATAATTCTGAAATTTTGTAAAGCTGTATTAATGTTACGTGGTTGAGATCATCTTGGAAGGAAGAAACATTATTTCAGGCGATTCTCTGAAAAAAAACCCAAACTAAGCAAAGTTGAGCTGTCCAATCAATTTAAAAGATGTAATACACAACAGAAAGCTAAAAAACTGTTAATGTGATTCTGTTTATTAAGTGTGGTGAAAGACTGGATTATTGACAGTCTTCTAACTTCTTGAAACTGAATTGCTAAAAGTCACTTTAGCCAAGTTACCAGTCTGAAAAGTAGGACCAGAGAGGCAGGAGAGCCCTTTGATCACTGCAACCTCTTGCTTGCTCAGTAAAGGACTAAAGGAATGTTTCTTGGGCTGCTTTATTGAAATATCAGGTCCCTTGAGAGCACTTTTTCTCATCTGTGCTCCGACTAGGTACCACTTTCCAACGTGTCATTCCTGAGAATGGGCCGGCAGCTCAGGCACCACATGAGGTCAAACGAGTGATTTTCTGCACAGGAAAAGTGTACTATGACCTTGTGAAAGAGAGGAAGAACCAGGACCTGGAGAAACAAGTAGCTATAACCAGACTTGAACAGGTGAGCTCCCTGATCCTCAGAAGACAGGGTCAGTTGGGTTCCTGTGCTTTTAAATAAATACCCCTCCTAGAATCAATGGTGATAACATTTTTCTAGCACATAGCATCTTAGAAGACATATTCTAATCCTTCATGGCCTTGCAGAGAAGGAACACATCAATAGCATACTGGACAATCAGTCCCAGAAGGCGTGATGACTTTTCTAGGGCAATATAACAAAGTGGAGATTACAATGTGATGGTTACAATATACTTAAATTTGTATATGCAGTCTGCTAGGTTTAAATGTTGGAAATAGTACACTTCAAAGCTATATTGTCATTCAGATTAAGAACTTGCTACAGCTACTTCACTAAAAAAGCTGTAGGAGTGCAGGTGGTCTGGACTATGACCTACTTCTGTTCATACCAGTACAACTACAAAATACTTGTGTATTCATTTCTGAGCATTAAATCAATTAGAGAAACATGAGTCATTCTCAATGAAAAAGTAATAACTCACCATGGGCTAATACCACATAAGAGAAAGCCTTGCCAATTATTACCTTCTTTTTCCAGATCTCACCATTCCCCTTTGACTTACTAAAA
The DNA here is from genome assembly GCA_013399225.1 of Rhipidura dahli. NCBI lineage: Eukaryota > Metazoa > Chordata > Aves > Passeriformes > Rhipiduridae > Rhipidura > Rhipidura dahli. Next base: position 732,739 of record VXAC01001167.1, read on the forward strand.
GAAGAACTTGAGAAGTATCCAACTGCTGATCTAGTTTGGTGTCAGGAGGAGCACAAAAACAGTGGCTATTATGATTATGTCAAACCTCGTTTCCGCACTATTGTGAACCACACTCGACCTATCTGGTATGAGACTTTAACAATTGTTCTGTCTCCTGGGCTTATTTGTTTGCTTTTAAATTTGGCTGGGATTGTTTTCAGGTATTCATGGATTAGTCAGGTTCTTCACAAATCAAAACCCCTGAGTCTGGGCGCTTGGATGAGGGAGGGAAAAGTCTAGGCTACTATTTCTCAAATACAACATGCACATAATTCTCCTTCTTGTAGATCTAAAGGAAAATCAGTAACAGTTAGGTCTGTATTTATTGCTGCTTAGCACAGCATTTAGCTCTCTTTGTCTAAGATGCTGTCTTTTTAAATAATTTTATTCCAGATGTTAGGTTTCTGGAGGAAGCAGCTGTTGTAAGAGCTCAGTCCAGGCACCTTTGCATTTATTTTAGATGACTGACTCTCAGATCTGCCTGTGCTGCTGTCAAAGGAATGAGAGTCTTCATTGCCAAAAGCAAGTTATCTAATTATGAGATAGTGTACCTGGCTGCCCTGGGAGGGATGGGGGAGAAGACACATCTTAACAATGGTGGGAGGGGGGAAAGAGAGGGAGGCTGACCAGAAGGTATAACTTGGTACAATTTATATTGATTTTTATTTAAGAAAGATTGATGACTAAATATCCAAATCTGCCAAGGTGACTTGAATGCATTAAACAGCATGTTCTCATGCTTGTTATTGTCAAAATAGTCTATTTTCTCACCTCATTTGTCTGCCCAATTCTTTTTGTCATGCAGGTATGTTGGCCGAGAGCCTGCTGCTGCAGCTGCCACAGGCAACAAGAACATGCATCTGGTGTCACTCAGAAGATTCTTGGATACAGCTTTCAACCTGGAGGCCTTTGAGGGAAAGACATTCTAACTGCAGGGCACCAACCTGTCTCAGACTGGTAGTCTCTTAAAACACTGCATCCAAAAGGAAAGTGGGGAGAATACTGGAAATGATGTATTTTTGCTTTACCAATAAAAGGATCCAGCGGCTGACTTCGTTACTCTGTACCTTGCTCCCCAGTTTGTAAGGCAAGAACAATTCCAGCTTACCTTCCACCATGTTTTGTCACTTGTCTATTTAAATTGGAACATCTTTGACACAAGAAGCTTGTCCTATCCTAGGATGCAATGTCTGGCTTGGTGAGGCTCATATTTCAGTCTATGGATACTGTCTAAGTCCTGTAAGTAGAGCAGGCATGGACAGCACCATAGTTATGCACACAAGAGGCATTACCACAAGGAAAATAAATTACTTACTTCTGTCTATATATCAGAAAAGAGTAATGAAACTGAAAAGCAGAGTTGGTAGATGATTTTGGTAGAGAAATGTGCCAGCAGTGTTTGCTGGAAGAAGATGGTGAGGTAACCTGGAGATGTGAGGAGGAGGCTGGAAATAGGGAGGCGCATTACAAAGTTGTTCAGCTGGGAGTAACAGTAAGTAATGTGAACCACTTAAATACAAGATCAAGGAGGGCAGAAGTAAAAGGGACCAAGAAAAGGTTGTTTGGGGATAGCTGATGAGGGAAGGCATGTACATGAGACCACAGCTGACTGAGCAGTGGGTGATCACCAGGAGAATTCAGCATCAAATGACTTCAAAAATAAGAGGTGCTGGGCTGTCTGCTTTGATACTGTGTGGTATTAGGGAACTGTGGAGTCTTGTAAACATCCTTGTTTTGGATGAACACTCTTTCCCTTACCATACCATTAAGATCTGCTTTTCTTTGACCATTACAAGATTTTGTTTGGATGAGATATCTCTGGTTTTGCAATAAGCAATGGGTTCTCTGCTTTATCAAATGCTATTCAGTACCTCACATCTTGCTGATAATAATTCAGCTCTGAAGTGGCTATTCATGATTTACTTACCCTTTCTTAGAGGAAGGTGGGCAAGCAACAGCTGTTGATTTACCAAAAGCACATGCTGTGATTTTGCACAAGTGGTAATTTATTCTTTTTGGTCTCTTATGTTTATTTGTCAATTAGGGTATCAATTGCCATGTACTTTCAGTATGGACATAATAGTGAACCACCTCAAGAGCTGCTCTGTGCCAGAGGGCTGATGTACAGCAGGTGCTGGAAGGGAGAGAGCAGCAGGGGCTGTTCCTCGTCCTGGGAGGTGGTGCTTTGCTTCTGGGGAGGCACTGCATGGCAGGGTGGTCTGAGAACCATTGCTTGTGCTTCTTCCACAGTGCTAGAAGGCAGGTGAGCCCAGCTTTCCTCTCCCCTCTTGATATAAGAACTAGTATTGTCAGAAGTCCTGTTCCCTCTGCCCCAGGAGAACCTCTGAGTGGACCTTGTGAGTGCAGGTTTCTGCAGCACTAACCTCTGTAGTGGTAGGAGACTTTTTGCTGTCTTTGTGCTGGCTGGCAGAGGGAATGGTGAGGTGAGCAGTGTCAGTGGGGTGCAGAGGAATGGCCACGCCTGTGCTGGAGCAGGGAGCTGTAAGCAGCTGCACAAAGCCCTGTGCCCCAGCAGTGCCCTGAGGGTCAGGCTGGATGTGCTGAGCAGCCACCTGGAGACAGGATAACAAGTGACTGAAAAACAGAGAGATGAGACTTCACCCCATCTCCACTTGCCTGTCCTGAGCATGCCCTTGGATATGCTTTTGCTCTGGGAGTATGTTTTGCCCTGCTACTGCTGTATGGACTGTGACATAACAAAGCATGGCAGCTTATGTCTGATTCAAAGAGTTGGGTGATGCTGGAAAGCTTCTTGTCTCATCAAAATAAAAAGCTGTAATTAAAAACTTAGCTATGATCAGGTACTGCATACCCAGGCAGTTTTCCGAAGAGGCCCGTGTACCTTATATTGTCCTTTTATTTGGCTCAGATACACCGTGATGGTGAAGAAACAATCCTTCTGTCAGAGCATAGAATTGATGTGGTAAGGTACTTACCATGGCATCCAGAACTGAACTTACTCTAATGTTTGTGGAACTCTGTAGCATCCTTTTAAATCAGACTGGTTGCCCTTGGCTTTTTCTCTCACTTAAGCATTGAAGCTAATTCAGTCTTTGAAAAGCTAATGAACTTGAAAAGTACTGCAGTTGGCAGCCACAAATATCATCTCCTATCCCCTTCTATAGCTCAAAACATTAAGCTGATAGACAGTAACCATCACCCAAAATGTTTTAATGCTTTTATGAATGCTTGTTTCTGTAGCAAGAATTTGGTACAGCTAAATATTGCTGGCTCTGTTTATTGTATTCTCAGTTTGCATAAGGCAGTGCTGCATGAAATATGATAAATGCACTTATGCCACAGTATATGCAGAGGTAGAAAATAAAATTAACATAGAAATATGAACGGTAAATGACAATTTCCACTCTCATTGTGAATCATAGATTGTGGCATAATAGTTGCATAAAAATTCTATCAAAGATGTAAAAAACCCCAATAAAATAAAAGTACATAAGAAGAAAATTCTCTGTTATGGCTGTTCTTTTTGACGGTTTCTCCTTTGAGTGGGGACATTAACATCCCATTTGTAAGAATGCTTGGACAGCTCATTTTTCTGTTTGTTTCCTCAATGGTGGCTTATTTAAATATAGAAGCAGTGAGGGAGACAGCATATGGACTAGAAAAAGATAGTTATTCAAAACCATTGAGTCAAAATTGACAACAACATTGAGGTTATATTAGAATGCTTTGTTTTACTATTTGCTATTTTTTTTGAAATAATGTGAATGCATTTTTATTTCAAGGAGAGTTTTTAAAATATTGGAACTGACTGGAATTAACATCTAATTTCTAAACATTTTAAGTCATTAATCTTTGTAGACTCTTCATTAATCTTTGTAGAATGTTTGAAAAGGACTCAAGTATTATATAGACCTCGTCTAAAAAAAGTCAGCACTGAAATTCAAATGACAGCTTTGCAACTTGGAAGAAACAGCAAATGTGAGAGTGAGCTGACTTCATCTACTTGGGGACACACCATACTGTGCATGCCCACAGCAGCAAGACTTGCTAAGACAATCAGCTCCTGTCACTGCTCTTCATTCCTGATAAGCTGCACTGACAGCAGGAGTGTGCGTGGTGGAAACCTTTGCTCTGCCCGTGGTACAGTCAAGAGTCTGAGCTAGAGCGGAGTAACCTGTTCTCCAGAAAAGAAACCATTCTATTTGTTCCAGGAGGTAAAAATTAATGTATGAGACTAGGCAAAAAACAGGAATGTGTGTGCATTGTTTGAACTGAGTAGATGAAAGTGTGTGCCTTGCGGGGTGTTGTCTGTTTCTTTTTTGTTTTAAGTATCCCTTGCTAGACTCTGGCTGCTGTTCCAAGAGCTCTGGGTAGCTCTTAGCTGGGTGCATAGCCAGCAGATGTGCTGCCTCTGATGTAGAGCTGAGAATTCCCACTGCTGCTAATAATTACAACGAAATGAAAGCTTGGGGACCTCTACTCTATGCTTTCACACATACATGCATATATATATATGTTTTATATCTATGTATATATCCTTTTAATTGCTGTTGGCATAGATGACATTGTTTAAAACGTGAAATAGAGACACACTCAATAATCACATAAAGCCAGAACAGCCCTCAAAGCAGGTAGAATACATTTTTAAAGTTACCAAATCGGGTCAAAGATGGATGAAAGAAGTCCACTGTTGTCGTTTATATCGGTTCAGTGAACTCAGAATGTTTTGATTTTATAGGCAGCCCCTCGGGTTGGTGCAGGGCTCTGGGCTGCGATGAGGGAGCGGCAGGGCCCCTGCCAGGCTAACGAGCAGCCCAGCGCAGGTGGGGATAATTAATTAATTATGGCTGATGGCACTGGCCTGTGAGCTGTGGGGGATTAAAGCCCCCGTTTTGGCCACAGCTGGGCCACGTCTCTCTGATTTGCTGTCCTCCCCATAATGCCTCAAGCACTTCACCTTCTTTTCCCCGAGTGCAGGGCTGTGCCCGTGCCCCGTGTGGGCCCTGAGAGGCGCCGCTGCCATTTCTGCTGTAGGAAGGGGTTGCAGAGTTGCCGTGTGGGCAACAAGGCTTCGGATGGCTGCCGGGAAAGGCTCAGGAGGGAAAAGAGGCCTCAGGCTCCCGGATCTTTGGACTTTCTACGGGCAGGTAAGAGACTGGGAACTGGCTAAGGGTGTCTTGTCCTGCCCCTGGGCTGAGGGAAACACTATTTGAATTGTTGTCAGAGCTGCTGAGGACTATTAGGCCTGGAGTAAAGAACCCGGCGTGGTTGTGGATTTCTGAGGCGAGCCAGTGGTGAAAGCCGCTTGGGCTGTGGGAGTGCAGTGAGGCTGGTTTGGAAAAAGGAAGGGGACCTTTGGGTGGTAAAGAAATGCATTTTGTTCTGTTTGCAAGAAAAAAACTCAGCAAAGGGAACACTTAAAAAAATTAATTCTCCCTCCCTGGGGAGAAGTTGTAGAGTGACCCGGCTTTTTCCAGGCTGCAGCCATCATCGCCAGGTGGGACCTGCTGGGATGGACAGACACTGAGCCTCTGCTTCTCCCTCTTTCCATGGCTTGTAAACAAGACTGCAGGTCTTGGAGCTTTGGTCAGCACCTGTCATACAACCTTCCTGCACTGATAATAATGTGCCATTTTAGACACCAAAAAAATCTTTGCAGCTGTGAGTAATTTTGCATATGTCCTTCTGCCTTTGTTCTTGAGTAGTAAAGGTTACTAAGTAGAATAACCACAATATGGCAGAAGGCATTAAAGATTCCTATTAGCACTAATAAAAAAGTTTTGTGGTTTTTTTTTTTGTTGTTGTTGTTCTTTCTTTTGGCTTTTTAGTAGTTCTGCAAAGTCTAGTTGTGTAGGAACAAGAGTCTTGATTTCATGGACTCTACTGATTAAAAAGATAATTGAAAGTTTTTCTTCATTTTTATGCAGAACAAGGGCAGAGATTAAGTGGGTACATTTTCTTAATCATTGGTGCAAGATATCAGGGAACAGCATGCAGTCTAAAATAGGAATTCAACATACTTGCTAGAAGGAAACAGGAATATTTTTTTCTTTTCTAATTCACGCTTTTTAACATTGAAACCACTTCTGGTTTTAGATACCTCTTAACTGTTACTTCAGGTTTTTTTAATGCCTTTATTTAAAGTGTAGCCTATTATCCAAAAGGAATAAAAGAACAAAAGGAGTAATTATTCAGGAAAAATAATATTTTAGAGAATTATTAGCTTTGATTGAAAATGTTTCACGGATTTCCTCAAAGTTTTCAATTATTAATAAGCGCACCAGGCAGTTCCTTTGTGATACTTAAGTGATGTGGTCATTAGTGGCAAATGGAAATCTAATTTGTTTAGAGGGGAAAACAGTTGTAGTCATCACTAAAGATACTGTGTGAAACCCTGAAATATAATTTCATAAATCTTTACTTCCTGTTCAACAGCCTATAAATTCACTGCTACTCTTATAAATGAGCACATAGACACTTCCTGCCCGTGTCATACACAGCCAATGTTAAATTCTCCTCCCCTTCAGGAGAGGGTGCATTCAGTCTGCCACAAGAGGAGGAGGTCTGTGTGAGAGCTCAGCTAGGCTCTTGGTTATTTTCCTTGGGTGGGTATTAGATTTTCTCTGCAATGGGTTTGTTTCAGTACTGGTTTAAGTGACTGCATTTCACTTGGAATTCCACCTATAGTGGAATAGCAGCTGTCTGCATACAGACTTGGTTGAAGGGTGGTGATGTTTAGTGCTCTCACAGAATTCCCCATGCACCTGTGTTGCTACATGGGCTGAAGGAAAAAGTGCAGACCAGTGCTAGAAGCTGCCTGAAAACACACCACTGGCACCCTGTGTCTGGGGCTTGGCTGTGCTGTAGAGGAGATCTGGTTCTTCTCTCTGCTGTCCCTAAGTGACCTTGCCCAGGCTGTGAGGGTAACTCTGCAGTGATGCCCTGGGTAGCCTTGCTGGTGTTCCCACTAAAGCTCCCCTGTCTGGAATGAGTCAATTCCCCAGGAGAGGCTGGGAAGTGAATATGAGCAGCCACTGTGTGCTGGCCAGGACTTTGCAAGGGCAAAGTTAATTAGTAAAAGCCAAAAGACATATGAAGGAGGAGTAGGTTTCATACACATTAGTAGCATAATTATATTTCCCCAAATGAGTGTATCCACTGCTGGGGGTAAAATTAAGAGGATAAAATAAAATTGTCTAATATAGAACATGACAAAATGACTGTACATAATTTACCATGACTAGAAAAAAATGTTTAACAAACTGCTCCCAGTAGGCTTGTTAAAGATGAAATATTTATTACTATATGTTAATTACAGAGTTAAGCAGTACTTAAGTAATTTAAGGGGATTGGCTTCATCTTGCTTTCAATAATTTTATGTGATTATATCCTCCTTCATCAGTTGTTCTTTGTGCTACAGCAGTTTGCCCAAACATATCCTTAATTAGTCCATTTTTGCAATGTCTGTTATACTGTATAGGATGAACAGTGGACAGTTTTCCTTGTGAGTTTCAAGGCCCAAGCAAAATCAAATTCTATCAATACTGATGTTTTTGCGTGTGGACTCAAACACAATAACTTGTCAAGTCTAGAAAAATCCTATTACTATCCTGTTACTCTCAGGATACTTGTCGCTGACATTACAAATCAGTTTTGAAGAAGTCGTTATACACTTTTTTAGGCTGAAGTATGTGAGACAAATATCTACTTAGCATTTCAGTTTTCCTCTTTCCCCTGAACAGCATAAGGTATCTGTAAATATTTTGCTCTTTTACTTCTTAAAATACTGTTTTGTGCCAACCCATTTTGCACAAAATTACATTGAGTAAAATTTTTGGCTTATCCTGACTTCAAACTGGTGGTGACAAAACTGTCATCTTAGAGTTGATGAAGAGCTGAAGCTCTGTGTTGCTTAGGGACTCTTCACTGCAACAACCTACTGCCTATTCAGAAGGAAAGATAAACAGAAATAAAGCAACCTAATCTCCAGTGACTCTAAACGGTTCCTAGTTACACTCTTAGATAATTAACTTCTCCTGTGATGTGCTCATTTAATAGATACCTGGTCATATGTGACCATGTTTATTTAATGTGCTCTGCAATATTTATACCACAATACACCCTTCTCATTATAAACCAGACAGTCTTTAATTTATTTACACACACATATTCTGAGGCTTTTGCTTAGACAAAACTCTACAGGCTTCAGGAAAATATATCTAAATGTGCATGTCAGTTTACGACTGCTCATAAATAGCTTCTGAAGGGACTGCCAAAAAAAATCTAGTATTTTTCCTTCTTTTCAGCATTACTGTTCTGATATTTATGTGCATTAAAAAATTAGGGACATGCTATATGAAGTGTGATTATTTTTGTTATTTCCCTTTGTATTTCATTAGGCCTTTATCATGATGCTGAGGTCCTTCATTAGACTCATCAGTAAAATATAATTTTGTCATAGTGAGCACAATATTGCACAGCTCGTAAGCTCAATAGATTTATGCAGATTTCAACTTTGTGGTACCTGTCTCTGTAACAAAGCCCAAAGGGAAGGAGATCTCCATAGCCACATTCTGTTCTCTAGAATTAATTCCAAACCCGACATTAAAATCCACTTGTTTGCAGTGTTTCTGGCTATACTTCATACAGCCTCAGTGGGCTGTTCCTGGGCACATTTGCACATACACCTATATGTGAGCAACTGTTTATGTGTCTGAAAAGTGCCTGTGTTTTGGTGCAGGACAACCGTGTCTTTTCTTACAGCTGCCTTGCAAAACTGAAAGCTGTAGCAAACAAACAGCAGCATTTCAAATCCACTTTAAATTAATTTTAAATTAGTGATGCATCTTGTCTCTCACTTTAAGGAGCCCATACTGAGGGTTACTATCGCAATTTCCTTCCCATGCACCACTTCCATCTCCACAGAAGAGCTCACAGGCCTTTGCGTTTTTTTGGTTTTTTTTTTTCTTGTTTAAATTGGTAACCATGAAAGTATGAATGTCTTGCAGCAATAGCTGTGCCACTTTTGCATTAGACTTCTGAAAATTAGCTACTTGAAAATTAAGTGTCTGCTGTCTTTAATATGATCGTGTATGGGATAAACACCTGCAGGCTTCTTGTAAGGAGAACTGTCCTGTTGCAGTGTATGGCTTGTGCAGCCACTGGGAGTGATGGCCAAAGTCCTCCTGTTTGCTGAGAATGAAGAGGGCCTCTCAGTGATGACTTGGATCATGCCAATTTGCTCCTTTTTAAATGTGTTTCTTATATGAGGAAGAAGCTTCATCTTTCCTAATATTGTTTGAAACCAAACACCAATAAAGTACCAAGATTAGGAGCCCAGAGATGCTACAGTCTGTACTTGGTAGAGATATGAACTGGTTTGTGGAGGTGCCTCTCTCCATCGGTTACAGAGGTAGCCCAGGGCAAGCCAGCTCCTATAATAAGGTTCACTGAAGTGCCTGTGAGTTACTGTGACAAACCCAGTCTTTGGAGGTGTGTTCTGCAAGGCGGGGGTGGAGGGGGTGCCACACAACCATGCTGCTGTGCAGCCCCTGCTTGTTGCAGTTGTTTTAATATTTTTTTTAAAAAAATGTGAGTGTTTTTAGTTTGTTTCTTGATAGCTAATGAATTTTAGGTATATTTTCCCTCTCCTTTTGAAGAAATTACTGGAAAAATCGTCAGATTTTTCTGAGCTATTTGCAAAACACGAGGAAAAGCACATGATGGAGCTTAATCATGTTATAAGAGATTGTTACTGTGAAAGACATAACTATTTTAGTTATATTGGGTTATTGTGCCATTAGTACCATTTGACTGCCAACTGTGCAGCAGCAGGGCTCCAATCATTGGGAGCCTGGGAGCCTTTTCCATTGCAAAGAGTTCCAAGGATAGGAGGGAGAGAGGCTCTTAGTGGTACAGTTTTTTCAGTGATTAATAATACTTGAGATCCATTTCAGTGATCAGAAATGTGCCTTAATGAGACAATTAGTCAAACCATAAAAGCTGCACAGCAATTTAGTTGGTGTTACTACTGGAATAATTTGCTGTGGCTGCTTTCTTCTTCCTGATTTGACTTTATCACAATGGTCTGGCTGAAAGTCACTGTAGATAAGACTTGGAGGCTAAATTCAGTTTTCAAATGGCCATGATTATCTACAGGGCAGATAATCCCCTTAAAAATGAAGAAGATTTTGAGGGGGAAAAAGTGGGTATTTAATTATAAAAAAATTACATTCCTTTGTCCAAGTGGCTACTGTAGTGCCTATCCAGCTGCCTGCTAGTGCTGTGGCAACTAACTACAGGTAGTGTTTGGGGGACCGGTACCACACTGAAAGGGCTACTGCAAATTTGTGTTTATTTCTTCCTTCTGTAACCAACGCATAGTAATGGGACCTGAGTTCTCTTTTATGTGGAGCTATGAGATCTCTTTTAGGTGCAGCTAATTTTTTGTCTCACAATTTTGTCACAGTATTACTCTAAAACAAAGTCAGAGCAGTTGCCCTCAACCCTTGCTTGTCTTGAAAGCTTGCTGTTTCAAACATGCAGCTTTGTTGTTCCTCAAAGCTTATTTGTATTTACTCCAGCTAAACATGTTGATCTATTAAGGCTTAATATTTCCCTGCAAATCTGCTGTTATTCTAACTTGGAGGGATGTCAGAAATATCCTCAGAGTGTTGTTAAAGAGGGCACCAAATACAGCAAAATTAACCCACCCAGCAAAAAAACCTAAATAACAAACCAAAAAAATCTACCTCAAGACTAGTCACACTTGTGAGCTCATCTGTTTGCAGTATTTCCAGTGATGTTCACAGTTTTCCGTGCTCAGGAGATCTGGGGAGTTTAGTGTGCTATTTTTGCGAGTAAATCCTGCCCAGAACTAGCATTATTTAACTAATTTAGTCTGATTCATTTGTGTTTACCTAAGAGGCCAATAAACAATTTACTGCCAGAGCAGAAAGCCATTTGTCGGTGTCCCAGTGACGAATGCAGTGGGTGGGTTTGAGAAAGCCCTGCCTGTGCTGCCAGCTGCACTGGAGCTGGATTATGGGCAGGACAACCATAATGGCACCTTAATGGCAGGGAGGGTCAGGGTGACAGCAAGGTGTGAACAAACTTTCTGCTGTCCAGGGCAGGTGCTGAAAACCCAGTTTACTGTCTTGTGTGAATGCTTGCTGCAAAACGTCCTCCTGGCCAGCTGGGCCAAACTTAATTATATTGATCTTCTCAATCCAGCTCAGTCAGGATGCTCCCACTTTCTAATCTTGTTATATCAGAATTGTAGAAAGCAAAAATGTTTCACTCTTCTAAAGGGACAATACAATTCCTGCTTTGCTCAACTTTAACTATGACCATTGTTCTTCTTACTAGAGAATATTAGTTTAATGCCTCTGTCACCTCTAAGGAAGGGGACTGAATCTGGACATAGTGATAGTGTTATTTTGGCACACTTTTGTGTTGGATCAGTGTTATTGTAAATGTGGTTTGCTATCTCCCTGCAGATTTCAGCTAGTAGAAGATACTGAGTGACAGCTTCTCTTTGGGTTTTGGTTTTATGCTAGGCAGCCTGTTCTCCTGCAGCCCTGCTGGAAACGACAGCTTTGCTTCCTGGTGCTCCTGGGCCTCAGCAAATCCTTGTGTTTCTTGGCTCAAACCCCTCTGTTAGTATGCAAAGACTAACGCTTCCTTCTTTCATCACTAATTACGGGCCAAAGTGAATCTTGCTCACGGTACCAGCATTCTGGCATGTGATTGTTTGCAAACTGCTGAATTTGCCTAATTGTTTTTAAAATTACATTGAAGTTGAGTGTATGTTGACAAATAAGGAGCAAAAATGAAGCCTCATAGTCTAGTTATTTTTGGGGTACCTGGAATATCAGTTGTGATAACAGCCAGTCAGTTTCAATCCTGTCTTTATGGCTATGCCAACTTCTTTCTCTCTACTTTTGGATTCCCTAGTGATGTACAAATCTTCTCTGAGATATTTGTTGCCAAGAGAAGAGCACAACTGGTACAACTGCAAAAATAAGTATTATCAGCTATGAATGACTTTTGGAAGTACCTCTGACATTGAAAACTTTATAGAGTTGAAAGAATTAAAGGCACGGAGGAGTTTCACTCTTCTTTTAATTAAATTCAAATTATTAAAACTGTAGACAAGTCAGTTCTACATGTATTTGCGATATTCAGGGTAGTAACATATGACTGGCTCTGGAAAAGGTGCTCTATTCTTACATGGTTGACATGAGGGTGTAACAAGATTATCCCGTTCATTAAGAGACCTAGAAGTGTAAAGAACCAATTGGTAATATCTTTGTGATGCAAGTAAACTGCCTGACAGAATCCCAAGATTAAAGGGAAAGTGTCCCTGTAAATTGTTAAGCATTTAATACTGCTCTTCTGGCATCTTCACAAAGTGGATGTAACTTTCCATTACCTCCTAAGGAAGAAAACCACAACTTACAAAATAAATGCAAGTAAATGTATTTACCTTTTACATTTCTACTTCTTACTCCAACACCTATAGTCCTTTGTGTTCTCCCTCACAGTGCTCGGACATAGTGTGGCTCTGCTCTGGTTAACTCTAATCTGAGATGGATTCAGCCTTGATCTGGAGTTGAAACAGAGCAAGGAGTGGATGCAGCAGTGCAAGCCATTCTGCAGGCAGCAGCAAGACCCAATAGCCAGTACTTCACTGTCCAGCATAGGTCTAGGATTGGAACAAAAGAAATTGGTCTGCTGTTGCAAATTTCCAACTGGAACCTTCCAGTTCCTCATCTCTCTGCCTTGCTTTCAGAAAGATGAAACCATCTGGACTGTGGTGCTGCAAAATCCATTGTCCTTGGTCAGTTTGCTACTTTTGCTTTACAGCTCTTGTACCCAGCCCTAGAGAGGCTGTTGAAAAGTGGGGAGAGGAGAAGCAAGGACTTTCAGCCTTTTGTTGAAAGCCATTTAGACAGGAGAAAAAAAAAAACTTAAGCCCAAGCTTCTGGTCTCACCTGCAGCAAAGAAATGATGACAAAATTACTCTCTGTGAGGCAACTTTGAAATGGTATTATCTATGTCTTGTTGGGGAAGAGGAGGGGAAGACAAAAAACCCCCACACCCATAAACAGCAAAGAAACTTAAAGTTCAAACAAAAGAAAAATTTCTATTTTGAAAGCAGAGGGAAGCCCTAATAACTCTGTGGACCAAAATCTAGCAGGTTTTCTTGTGGTTGTGTGCTGGTGCATGCGGGGTGGTCCTGCACAGTGCTCTCCCAAGCATGGCCTTAACTCCCAAGCCATTCTCTGTTCCTGACTGTGCCTTTCCAGCTGTCTGGAATATAAAGCAGCACAGAGCTTAAAATGTTCATGGAACCTGGACTATTTATGCCTTAGGAAGCACTCATTTCAACATGCAAGGGCTTCTGGAGGGACTGCAATAAATAAAACTCAGGAGTTACCAAAATCCAGGTCCTGGATGTTGCAATGAAATACAGTCTCCCTGTCAACCACCAGGTCTGCAGCATTCCAGTCTGTTACCACTTTCAGAATAAGGTGATCTGCCTTCATGCTAGCTGGAAAAGGGCAAAGAAGCAGTGGCCAGTACTGTATTTGCTTGGTTTCCAGTGAATTTTGAGTATATCTAAGTTTTAGCACTCATGAGGAGGAGGAAAACCCGGTGTTACTGTAGTTAAGTGCCGTGCAAAACTCCCCACAAAGCCTATCAGCTTTAATGTCTGGCTTCACTATTATTACATTAATGGATCTCCTTTGAATGAAGCCTCCCCTCTCTGTCATTTCTAGGTCTAAGGGGTAAAAGGCAAGAAATTAATTTTGTACTTGTATTTGCTATTAACTGGCAGAGCAGCTGTAAGAAACACAATGTATTTATTTGTAAGTACCATAGAATAAGACTAAATTCAAAAGAATTCTCCAGTAAGCATTGAGATGGAATTATAGAACAGCTGGAACATTAAGTGAACAACCTTGATAACCCAATTGTTCATTGACACATAGTTCATTTTTCTTCTACTGAAAGAGTAATTTCTTGGGACATTAAAGACTTGAGATTTTTGTGAAGGTGAGAATCAAACCAGAATGGACAAAATAATCTCTTGATCGGTGTATTTTGTTGCATGAATTAGGTGCTTTTTAGATTTATTATGGTACATTGTATAATGTTAAATTAATCACAACTGGGGAAATAAGAAAACTGGCTGATAATGCAGTTCCAGCAATACAGAAATGCCAAGTACTTGCCTGGGCATCCCCTAGATTTAAATTTTTTTTAATTCATCACTTTCTATTGAGTTGTTTTACAAGGTAGAAGACTCTATAATCAAACAATCTGGGTATCACTTTTCCAGGTTTCTCTCAGCTCTGTTAAGGCTGTACTGACACCTCAGTTATTTTGGCAGGTGGAGGTACTGTCTCTGTCCCAGTTCCACTGTAGCTGTATGACTTGCAATGGTCAGTATTTCTCAAACATTTAACCAAACTGTGTCCACCTGTGAGAGCTGTTTGCAGTATTTTAATTCAACTTCCTGAAGAAGTAGGAAAAGTGGCTGAGGAAAGAGTCTGTTTCATAAAGCAGCAAGCTTTCAGCTTCTGCTGCTGCTTTGCCATCCTCATCAGACAGCTCTCACTGCTTTCTAGGAAGCTTTGATGGCAATCTCGGGCAATTAATTCACATTTATAAAATGGGTGAGAGAGATGACATACTTTATATTGTGGGCTCTAAATTAAAAAGTTCACCTGATCAGTTTGCCAAGGTTAGGGCCATGACAAGTACATTGCAATGATCTACCAGCCCCCGAAAAGAAAGAATGAGAATGAGTTGCCTGTAGCCCCCGTATTGCATCCTATTTGTAAGTTTTCAGCATCAAGCAAATAGGCATTTGCCTGATACTGAGTTTATTTTTTTGGTGTGCCTCTATGTTATCTAAAGCCTTTAAATTCACAAAGTTGTACTTACCTGAATACTTGAGAGCACGTGCATGCAGTTTGATTTGTCTTGCAGCCTTAGATTAATTTTGCTGAGCAGAAATATTAATTATTACAGCTGGAGTACATTGGAGCAGAGGAAAAGTGTTGCTCATTCCCTCATAAACAGGAAATAAACTACACTGGTCCTTAATGAAATGAATGAGAAAAACTTAGCTACAATGCTCTTCTGTGGGTAATACATTACTGCAGCTTTAGGTACGGATAGTGAAGTTCTGCAGCACTTGCAAACTCTGTAAAGCCCCGAGGCACTGCTCTTCTGTCAGAGCTGCCGTGGAGCCATTTCAGACCCTGCAGCAGTGCTCCGAGCTGCACAGCTGGCTCGGTCCCTCACCTGAGCATGTGGGAGGTCGGAGCAGCTCTGCTCCAAAACGTGGCACATCTGCCCCGGCCCTGGGGGGTACTTGCTGCCTACGTTCTGTTGGTTGGTGGAAAAAAAAGCTGAGCTGTAAGCAGAAAATGTAACTCTACTGCCAAATACTTTGCTTTAGAACTGCATTTGGGTTTAAATGTTTTCATCTTTGGTTTATGTGTTTATTTCAGTCTGTGTTTTCAATGAGGCTTGTGTAACTGGAAAATATACACACACTAATGGAAGCTTATTTTAGCAAACACGAAAGAGGAGGTGTTGGTGCTTTCTGAGGCGTATTTGAGGAGCAGCCCTCTCCCCTGTCTCATACGTGGCACAGCTGCTTGGAGCCCCCTTTGCAGCCTGCTAGCCTTGTAACACCAAGAGCCTTGGGTATGGAGCGGGCACAGGGAATCTGTCAGCAAGGATAGGAGCCGAGGGAATGGCCTAAGCTGCGTCAGGGGAGGTTTAGGCTGGGTATCATGAAAAGGTTCTTCACCCAGAGGGTGGTTGGGCACTGGAACAGGCTCCCCAGAGCAGTATTCACAGTACCTGCCTGACAGGGCTTAAGAAGCGTTTGCACAGCGCTCTCAGGCTCATGCTGAGATGGTCGGGGCTGTCCTAGGCAGGGCTAGGAGCCGGGACTCGATGATCCTTGTGAGTCCCGTCCAGCTCGAGATATTCCGCGATTCTACATCGGGAACCCTGCGGGCTGAGTCCCGCCCGATCCGCCCGCGCCTCTTCCCCCGGGTAGGGCGGGGTCCGTCCGCAACTCGGGCGGGACGGGGCAGGGGAGCCGCGGGGAGCCCCCGGGAGCCGCGGGCGGTGCGCTCCCGGCTCCTGCTCCCTCCCCGCGCGGCCAGATGCGCTCGAGGGGCCGCGGCTGCACGGCACAAAGAGACGACGCGGTCGTTCCTCTGGCGACTTTTATTTGCGGTGCGGAGCTCCGTCCATGAATGAGCTGAATGCGCGTTACCAGCGTACACTTCAGGGCGTATATATCGATATAGACAGATAAATACATTGCAGTAGAGACAAAACATAACAGGAACAATATGTGCTATAAATACACATTTACATTTGTCATAAATATATACTTTTTTATAAAAATAAAAGTATCACTAAAATATTTCTCTATCTTCTGTAACTCACGCTGTGTTGTCACAGACGTGTCCTGCCAAATTACCCGTGGCACAGGAG
The DNA here is from genome assembly GCA_013399225.1 of Rhipidura dahli. Lineage (NCBI taxonomy): Eukaryota > Metazoa > Chordata > Aves > Passeriformes > Rhipiduridae > Rhipidura > Rhipidura dahli. The sequence continues at coordinate 749,293 of VXAC01001167.1, forward strand.
CTCTGGCAGCACTCCTGTCAAAGGAGCGAGGTCGGGCTCTTACAGCCTGGAAACACCCCTCTTTTGAAGTCGAACGTCATTTACTTTTGATCCCTGTGAACACGGAATTTCATTTAAAAACTGGTTTTTTTAATTTCTGCACCCCAGCACTGCATGTACATTGGTGTACACCCACGCGGAGAGTGAAACAATTACCTTCTGGAAGTTCTCTTGCAGGGGGTTTGGCTCCCACCAAAGGGCTCATTAAATCATAGCCACGTGTTACATTAACGTAATTACACTTAGTTGGTCAATCAAAATTTTCTCTGTTTTTATACTGAACAATCTATTCCACACTATTCTGGTTAGAAACATTTTAAAAGCTTCGTGTTTGGTTTCCATAAGTGCATAAAAGCATGTATTTTTAAACTTCATAAAGGAAGTTCATTTGACTAATACAAATAATTTTAAATAAGAACTTAAGAAAACCTATTTCTTGAAATCCTTAATAGATACAGCATGGGATCATAGCACATAGGTGTAGGGAATTCTGTCAACTGAGAAGCAGTACAGTCCCTTGTGAAGCTCCCACTGTCAGACAAGTTTCTAATGCCTGTGAATTTTTATCCATTTGTAATTCACCCAGAACCCTCCAATTTAAACAGACCTGAACTGATCCTGAAGGTTCTTGCACAAAGTCAGGTACCTCGCAGATAGTGCTTTCAGCACAGGTAGTGGTAGAGGTAAAGCATGTACACAAAAGGCTTCCTCTGCAGGGACTGAGCTCATCAAAGCTGCTCCTTTCAGATATTCAGGCTGAACACTAAAACCAGATCAGTAAGGTGCAAGTATGAAATGGTTAGCTAAATAAATAGGAGGTATGGGTGGTCACTGGTTCTCAAGTAAAATATAGTGTCAGTATTTTCCACCACCAGTAGTTTCCAGAACTGGGGAATGCAAAACCTGTTACAGCAGCTGTAGCAACTAAGGGGCTCTTAATGATAAATTGGTATAAAATACCAAATGTGGGCGTAGGTGTATCCTGAGTTCTCAGTGACTGTTGAGCACAGTGTCTGAGCTACTGTTAAGAGTCCAGATGAAAAAGTAAAATGAGAAACAAGTAATATTTACAGATAACTATTGGTACCTCAGTAACTAGAAATACAAAATAAAATTGTATATTTAATTAGAAGAAAAGTAATAAATTATTAAATAACTATTCACAGTATTTTTATACACTTAAAATACAATTATAATTTTAAACATATAATTCTACAAAAACTATGTAACACTACATGTATGTTAGAAATGTAGAATGCTTTTGTAGTGAAATGAAGCAAAGCGAACTATGGGCATGTTTCAAAGTAATTTTCATAATTATAGTATAGGGACAATTTAAAGTTTTATTTTGAACAGTGTATTCTTCAAGCAAACTTTAGGTCTGGCTAACAGTTTTCTTGATTTTTGTTTATGTATTTTTACATGTTAACTTTTAAATTAGATTAGGTGTTTGCAAGAAGTTTTATTGTGAGGGCAGGGAGGCACTGGAACACGTTGCCCAGAGAAGCTGTGGATGCTGCATCCCTGGAAGTTTTCAAGGCCAGGTTGGATGGGGCTTGGAGCAACCTGGTCTAGTAGAAGGTGTCCCAGCCCATGTCAGGGAAGTGGGAACAAGATGATCTTTACAATCCCTTCCAACCTAAACCATTCTGTGATAACTTTGGGGCAGCTTTTATGCTGTAATACTATTTATGTAATCTAAAACCAGATTTCATCTTTGATTTGAACTACAGCTCATGTAGTAATAAAACATACATATTTTTCAGTGAAATATAGTAACTTTAAAAAAAATAGCGCAGCTCTTAATGTCTGTAAATCATCATCATTTACTCCAACATAGCTGACTTGCTCTAAATGATTATCAGGCCCACTGTGCTTTCATATATGGGGTTGTGGATATTCTTTATCCAGCAGACTTCTTAATTGCATGAATGCAATGCCAAAGAGGCAGTAAAATAATCATGGACACACTCTATCTAGAGTTCTTAAAGAGAAATATACCTGTATCTCTAGGTTATTGCAATAAATGTATTCTGCTTTTAGGCTTCAGAGTGCTTAAGCATGTGATTGTTGGATCTACAAAGGAAGAGAGACCATCTCCACCTCTCCACAGGCAAGGAAGCAGTCCCTGGCCAGGCCTCAGAGTGTGTTCTAGCTTGTGCAGCACGGGATCTGCGCTGGAGTTTGGAAGTAAGTGGCTTTAGTCAGTGAGTAAGTTGTGTTCTAACAATGATAACTGCACACCTCTGAGTAAGGCAGCATATTTCACCTCACAAGAAAGTAACTGAAAATACCAGTCTTTGGAAGGATTTGTAGGGAATGAAAGAGATGAGAAAACCCTCAGGATAACACTCATATAAAATGGAAATTACCAGATAGTGTATTATTTTCCTGGTTGAATTTGCTGTATATTACAGAATATGATACCCTACATCTGCTATTGAAAAATATAAATCCCTCCAAGTGGGATGATGCAAAGCTGATATGAGTACCACTATTGATATTTATAACTCTAGCTTGAAGACTTCCTTATATTGCAAATTTACCTCTTAATTTGAGTTATTGCTCTTTGATTTTGTATGGTTGCATTCACACTCCTGCTAGTCACAGTGACTGAATTAATTCCAATGCAAACAGAAAAGGCCTTAATTAGGACTGAATAGTTCTTATGTTTTGTGCTTTGCCACTCTGTTAGGCTGGATTTGCTCACTGATAGAAAGAAATAATTAAGTCAATTCATTTGGGACAAAATTCTCCCTGTTCTCTGTGATGGATCATGTCTCCAGTATGCTGCTTCCAGAACAGGATTGTGCTTGAGAACAGTGCAAACCAGAATAAAGGCTAAATTATTTCTGCAGCATTTTCAAATTGGGGGAAACATGCAAATGCTCGTGCTATCTTCTTAAACTTTGTGGAAATGCACAGGGGCCACTCTTTTAAAAATAATCATTTTTTCTTGTATAGTAAATAGACTGGTGGTATTAAACCGTCTTCATGCAAATGTTTAAGATATAATGGCATCAGCCTATTATTTACAGTGTTACTCTCAAAATTCCCAATAGGGGAAATTTCTTCTTTTCTTTACATGCAAATCTTGTAGTAATAGATGTGAATATTTTAGAACTACTTGCAGGGGATATTAATTAATTGATGTGCCTTAGTATTTAATTTATGTCATACATAAACTTACTCAATTTTTTAGGTGATAAAATGGCACAAGCTATTTATGGTTAGAAATGGTAGTACAACACATACTTGTATGACTTCCTCCTTCAGTTCAGCCAGTGAGACCAAATCTTTTTTGCTGACTCTCAAGCAAGAAATGGTAGATTTAGTACACAGAGTTGTAAATGTTGGCAACAATGAGAAACAACTGACACTTTGGTTCTACACTATTATAATTACTCGTACTATCCTGCCTTTGAACAACTATGCAATGTTTCTTCATCTGTTGGATTCAGGAGGATAATTCCCACAGCCTCTTAGCGCTGGTGGTCGCTCTGCAGCTGTGTGGCTGCATCTTGTTTAGCAGGTGGCTTTGCTGTAGTAGAACTGCATTTGATGCACAGATCTCTCATTGCTAGGAGACTGTCTTCCACAGCTTTTGCAAACATGTCTGAGGAGGTTTCCTTACATTCTTTAAAGCTTGAGATGCAGAATAATATATGCTCTGGCTGAGGGTTATAACATGCCCCATATCCATTGGGCACCACAGGCCCATAGCAGCAGAACATTTCCATAGTAGTTGGAACCTGGTTGCAGGGAGAAGGGAAGGAGTAATCTCTGATTAATCAGGGCACCTGAAATCAGCCTCTTAGGAATTAGGAAAAAGAGAAAGAAATTCTACAGATGCTGGTAATGTGCTGAATCCAGCCTTGTGGAGTATCACTACCTTCAGAAGTCCAGACCTGGAGATGATTTACCTTGGAAGGCAAAAGCTGATCTCAGTATAGAATTTGGTTGCTCTGTTCACTATGGTTTAAAAACTGGTATAATTTGAGGTGGCTATAATGCATTTGCTTCATTTATATAAATATTTAAATCTATAAGATTTGTTATTGATAGATAGTAATTGTATGTAATCCTTGTACATAAAATGGATACATAAAACTTCTTTAAGGTTTTTAATTTCTTAAGGTTATGTTAAACTTGTAATGTGAAGACTGCACTAAATTAGAGACATTAGCATTGTCCGTTTCTAATAATAGTTTAGACTTGTGATGCTGTATAAAAACACTTCAATGCAACTAGGCATTCTATTAGACCCCAGTTTAATCATGGCGTAATATGGCAGTGAAACACTTCCTCCTGCAGAATATAAAAGGTGTGTTAGAAATCTATGTTTCAGACTTTGTGTACATGGGCCTTCACAAATGACATTTGCCTTTTTAATGGTGTAGAACAGGCCATTAGTTCTGCTAATAGAGCCATAGAATTGTCAGATGAATTTGCTGTGCAACAGCCAAAGGCCATAAAGCTATTCAGAAGCACTCTTTGCTCATGGATAGTTTCTTGGAGAATTTATGTAGTAATATGTTGGTTACATTCACTCATGTCTGAAAGCCTACAAACATTATGACAAGATCAAATTACTTATTAAGGGTTTATGCTGTAGCATGATATTGTAAGTCTCTTTTGTTGCGTAGTTCCAATCTGTTGCAGCTGGGTTAGTATTTCAGTTAATGAATTCCTACATAGATTTCTTCTTTCATTAGGACTGCTACTATATGCAACGAAACATTTAATTTTTAGGCTGTATGCCATAAAGATGCTTCCTTATTCAGAACATTAAATGTAGGAAGTACTGACTCTTGGAGTATCTTTGTATGTGCAAATAACTGTAAATCTGTAAATGTCTACCTGTCTAAAATGTCTGTAAGTCTAAGTTGCATGCCTGCATGGGCTGTTGTGTCGCAGCAAATAAGAGCAGGCTCTCAAAGATCTCATAGCTACTTTTAAGAATTAAATTTCCTCATGGCTCTTGGCTTTTTGTTTCTCAGAGCAGCAGCCCTTCTGGCTTGTGGCTATACTGTCACTGGAGTAAAGACTGCTCACTAGAGCTGTCACCTTAGGGGAAGGAGGAAAAGAAGGGGAACATATGTAGTTTGGAAATTGAGGAAACTGAGCCATCATGTGAATTTTACTGAGTTTGTGTGCATTTCCAGAATTTCTGCAAAGAACTTTGGAATGTTGTGTATGAAGTGATCACTGTAGTCAGTATTTACTGTGCTGATGAATTGAAACAGGACTGAAAATGTGGAGCAATTTGCAGACTTCTTGATGGTTCTGGATGATACTGCTTTTGTTTGCTTGCCTTTTTTATATTGTTCTCACTGTGAGCTACAAGGTCTGGCAGAACACAAATGAATTATCTTTTGCTTGTCAGGACCAGTGAACAGGAGAAACTCACCTGGCTAGTTGAGAGGATGAATCGATTGCTTGTCAGATAAGTTTCATCTGTAAATATCTCTGGCAGTTCCTTGAAGTGTTCCCGTGCCACCTCTCTGAGCCCTAGCAGGTGATTGTCTATTGCCATTCCAGTAACAGCCTGTGTACAATGTGATAAGATAACAGCATTCAACTGAGTTTGGAGGCATTTTGACTATTACTGCCTGGTGCTCTGGTCAGAGCTGATGAACTTGGTTTGAGTGATGTAAAACCTGTAATGGTCAGATATTACTCTGAGTATTTGCTGAAGATCAACAACTAGAAATTCATTTGGTGCTCTGAAGATGTAAAAATTAGGAAGGAGACAATCTTGAGATGTACTATGTGCTGATGTTACCTAGGTGTTCATTGTCTCTCAGAGCTGGATATCATGGGCTGGGCTTCTAAAGATGCTGAGGGGAGCCTATGGGACAGCAGAAATTTCTAAGCATATTTTAGAATGTTCTGTACATCATTTGGATTATGTTTCAAGGTGGAGGGCTCAAAAACACCTTCAAATTGGAACAAATTAATCTTCCATTGCCTTGCTGCCTGCATCTCCCTCTGGCAGTTAAAGCATGTATAATTCCATAGAATTTGGATCCAAGGATCTGGTAGGTGTCTGCAAGAGGCTTAATAGAATAACAGATGGATTTCCCAGTGATCTACCACAGATGTATGAGCAAACCCCACTGCTTGAGAAAGCTGGGGTTAGGGACACAGAAGCAGCAGTGTAAGCTCACAGAAGCTGCTGCTGAGCCTGCAGTAAGTCCATGCCATCAGCTACCTATGCTCAGGTCTCTGCTCTGTCCAGCTACATAATGCTCTAGATTTGAGGCATTTTTTGGCTTTACAAGCTTTGTCCTACTAGTAAATGTGATTGAGGATGGCTAATGGGATCAAAAGTCAGCAGTGGGGGATTGGCAGACAGGGTAGTTACAGAGTTCTGTTTCTTTAGGAAACCAAATCAAAATTTGAGTCAGCCACACAGGAATTGCCTCAGATAAATGTGTTCAAAATCCTTCAGTCCAGGTTTGTTCTTGCAAGAAAAAGGACTGATTTTGTGGACTGACCTGTAGCTCTTCCCTGGTCCAGGCTGAAGCCATGTAGGAAGGAAATGCTGATCTAGAGACATTGCACTGCCTTGAGAGCAGAGCTTATATCCCTTGGCACAGCACCCATGTAACAAGGGAAACAAACAGCCTGGGAGAAGGCAGGATTTTAAAAAGAGCACAAGCTTGGTTTTCCTCTCAAGGATTAAAAAAAATAAAACGAAAGCACAAGTTTACTTCTTCTCTTATGAGGAGAATAATTTTAACCACTGGTAAGTGCCTGAAGCAGGGGGTTGTGAGTGCATAGCCTGGTTTAGCTTATTAAGAACTAGGCACCCATTGGTTAAGGGGCTATTTGCTCACCAGCCCAGACAGAGCAAGGATGCTCACAGAAATGTAGCATACATCAGAGCTGTGTTTACATTCTTTTTCCCATACAGGGAAACTGACTTGATAATCAAAGGAAATATTTTGCTATCACACAAGATTTATAAGGCTGTTAGCAATGACATTTTTGCAACATAGATCAATGTCATGTCTGAAGAGAGGCCGAGACAGGCTAACGAAATAAACTGTGAGTCAACGCATAGGAAAAAACTGGGCTAAATTGAATTTCAGAGCTCCACATTTAAGATAGCAATGCTACTAGTAAGCCTTAACAAGGGGAAATAAAATCATTAAATTGCTTTTTGTTTTATGAAGTAGATTTTTTTTTTTGTTTTCCGTAGGAGCTATTACATTTCAGTCTGTTACACACAATTTAGTCAGACCATCTAAGTCTTATCCAGAGTTTAAAGCCACAATGATTACATTCTGCTATTCTGAGAAAAGAGGGGGAGCTTGGTGAATAGAAATACCTGGAGAGCTTTTTAAATTTAAATTCTTTTTCCAATGGCAGTTTTAATATTTTCCCATGAGCTACCCTGGAGGCTGAATTTTCTTACAGTTTCTGGATTTGAAATTACTTGGAGGGGAGAATTAATGGACTTTCTCTCTCTCTCTTTTTTTGAAATTCCACTGGTTGTGACCTAGCAGACCTGCAGTATGTTGTGTTCATTGTGAGGTTACCCTGAGATGGTTCAGGTGAGGCAGTTGCCCTGAAGTAAGACTTGACTTCATTTCACAGAATACCTGAAGTCTCAGCTTCTGTGTTCTCAGCTCTCAGCACAAGGCTTGAAACACAGAAATGTTTTTCTTCCCTGCTTCTTTTGCTTCACAGTCCCACCTGAAAGCAACTCTTTGCCTCTCCAGTGCTCTGAATATACCTTTAAACCACCTCTGAAGGTGAATGATTTCTTGAATATTAGGAGTATCCAAGGAGTAATCAACAATATGGGTTTATTAGTCAATGGTCTGAGGCAAAACCATAGGTAGTAAATTCACTCATCATAGCTGGCTATTAATACTTATTAATTTAATGAGTGGTGTGACTAAGTTGTTTATAAAACAAGTCTGTGCTTTGTCTTTGCACAGTGGGATGTAAAGCATTACCCAGACTGAAGCATCTCATTTTTAATCAACAGAAAACAAGTTCTATTTGATATTAAACTGATTTCTTCACTGGAGGGCATCTTTCCCTTTTATTAGACCTGCATTCAGGTCTTTAAAAACTTACTATAATCATTTCCCTCATTGTTAATGACCTTTATTAGAAATGGCACTTTGGAACACCAGAATACATCTTCCAGAATACCAGTCCATCTGAGGATCAGGTTCCAGATAGGGACCTCTATCCTCTAGTGAAGAGAAATACAAGAAAATGCATAGATGGTTAGTGTCAGGGTTAGGTTTTCTTAGTTGAGGTCAGCTGAATATGGCTATTTGGGCCATTAGAAATGTTCATAAGTGTGACATAGCAGATACTTTCCTATTTAGAGATGCCTACATTTTTCTAGTGCTCAAATGGCTGTATCTTCATACTTTTCTTGAAAAAGCTGACTGGTTCTTACTCAGACAGGCAGTGTTTTACTCACCAGAACAGAGTAATTAGTCTGAGCTGCAATTGCATCCTTAAATCTTTGCATCTTCTCAGAATCCTGTTGGGGTAATCAGAAATAGGTATTATTGAATAAACTCTCAAAGAAATAGCATCTTCTATCAAACAGCAAGGACCTCAAATGTCCTTTGCTCTTGGCTCCCGTGTAAGTACTCTGATGAATGAACAGCCACAGCGATCAATGTCCTGATCAGCCCCAGCATCTGCCTGTGCAAGGGTTGAACAGGTTTGGTGGTGGTGGTTTGTTTGAAGTCAAGAAAAAGCTTGCAGTTCCTTTCGTGAATTCCTTCCATGGATTTTGGGGGTGTAGATTATTACCAATAGAATCACAGTGTTTTGAGCAGGGAAAATAATTGCCTAGTGTAATTCAGTGTTTTCAAAACAGGCAGGCAGTGTATCTTCTCCAGAATGGTTTATCTAGACAATGACAGTGATATTACTGAAAGCCATTGCTGGTATTTTACTAGTCAGTCAAAAAATTACTCCTGTGTGTGAAAGGGCATCTAGAATTTTCCAAGGCTGCTCTACCCTCCACAGATGCCTCACATTTCAGATAACAAGCTAGTAAATTTTGACTCCTGTCAAATGGTAGCCTTTTATATTAAGGGAATGATCTTAAGAAGTGCTGCACTGCTGTACATCAAGTCCTACACTGAAACTTTGGGAGACCCTGAAACAGCCAAAAATGACTGGGTCTCCAGATAAACAGGGGACCTTCAGCTCCTATGGACGATGGATGATCTTTTGAACAAAGAATTAATTTTAGAAGCAAGTCAAGGTCATCATCAGGGACCTTCAAAATACAAAGTCGGATATTTTTTCACAAGGCTAGAGCTAGGCCTTAGTTCCCATGTACAGATTAAATTACCAAGTGCAGTCTTTAAATCTGATTAATTTACAGCTATTCAAGCAATCTCTAGTGTCAGTAGCTGCTGCTTTTACAGCAAGTGTCAAATGCATGGGATATTTCTCCTGCTGAAGAATCAATCTGACTCAATCAATCTTTGGTGACTGTTCAAGCTATCATTTGATACAAATTTTTATTTGTATCAGAAGAAAAACGTTTTTTAATTGGATTTGAATTAATGGCCATTAACAAACAAGATTTTGGGGAGTTCAAGGCTAATTAAACCAAGTGATGCATCTTTTTGTCCAAAAAAAAAAAAAAAAAGAATTAACCCCTTCAGATTGAGAGCAATTTATAGGTCTGAGAGATCACCTTGGAATAGGGTTGTATTAAATTAATTTTCTAATGTTTCTGTGATACTAATATATATATATGTAGTTTTGAATGGAAGTATGAAGATGTTCACATCAAAACAAAGATTTATGAATGTCTGTTGGAAAGAACAATCACAGACCAGTATAAATGTCTTTTGTATCTCTCGGTGGAGAAGAGGCCAGGAAAACTATTGGTGGACTGGTTTGCATTATGATTACAGGTTTTCCAGGGAAAATGACATCATTATTCCCCCTATTCTGTACAGCCAAGGCATGCAGTAGAAAGATATGGAGGCTGAGACTGAGCTGCATCTAGACACACAAGGCAGTCTTCAACTTGCTTGAGTGAAACAGTACAGTTTGGGGTGCTGTGAAAGGGGAGCACAAGCTCAGATTTGGGTGGGGAAAAGGTGAGAAAAGCTGAAGCTTTGGGAGAGCTGCAGAAGTCAGTAAGTGTTGAAGGAAGGAGGGAAGAGATACTTGCAAGGAGCTAGAAGGATCTGTTGAAATAACATTGTAGGAGCAAGCTGGCTCCTCCCAGGAGCACAGCCAGTGTGCCACAGCATGGGTTGGGACTATGCTGAGTGCCCTGGTGTGGAGAGGAAAGTGTGCACTGACAACAGGAACTTCCCATGAAATGCGACTGAGAACCATCTTGTCAGACAGGACACTGATGGCAAAGAACAACAGCCTCTTCTTGCCTACTGCATGGTAGTCAGTGTGCAATAGGACGGTCATAATCTGCTGTGAATTACCCACCCAGCAGAGGAAATTATTTCAGGTTTTTTGAGTTACCATTTTATCGTGGAACTTATTTGAGCTTTGTTCATCAGGAGCTAGGTTCTGGGCATGATAACCTTAAGGAGATTGAAAAAACAGTGGATTAAGAGAGGACTTCTCTGGACAAATTTTCATAATCCTCTGGGACCTTAGATCTTTGTTTATAATATTTCATGAATTTACACCTAATGTACAGCCCAGCAATGCTTCTAGAAATGTTATGCTAAATTCTGAAGAACAGCCATGTGGGCTGTTGCCACTGGAATGGGCTTACTGTGAAAAATAATCTATATTGTGGCAGCATTTTGCATCTAAGCAGCCACCTGGAAATTCCCTGTACAGCAGCGCAGTGCAGTGGGTGGAAGTGGCACAGAGACATTGAGGGAGGCTCTCCAGGGATGGTGGGAGGGACAGTGCACAGGGCTGTTTGTGCAGCTCTGCTCTCAGCTGTACCTCTTTGCATCCCCATCTACTCTGTACAGCACTCATGCTTCTGGCAAACAGATGGTGGTGTTTCAAAGAAAGGCAATTTTAATTTTTCTTTTTGCAGTATGATATCAGAACAGTTTGGAGAGTTGTTTGATTAGCTTGATGAAGTTTTTCATCATTAAATTTCAGCTCCCTTGAGGATCCTATGAGACTTAGTCTATTTGTTAGAAACATCCCTTTAAAACAAAAAAAGATCAGCCAGAACATATCCACATATACAGAAATGAAAGCATGGGAATTACATCACATATTGCAGTCTGCAGCAGAACTAACCACTGCAGGAGACCTGCCAGGCAATTCCCCTGGTGTGGTAGTTTAATGATCCTGAACTTTGTGTGTTTAGCCTAGATCTCTCCAGGGAGCTGAATTTGGATCTGATGATAGAACATTCATCAGTATTAGTACTAAAACTAAAATTAGATATTATGTTTCTTATAACGTCATGTTTAGCCACCTCTGAATCTTTTGGATGCTTAAGTAAAAATAAGGGAATATTTATATTTAGCTTAGTGGTTGGTCTGTAGAAAAAGCAAAATCCTGTAATGCTTACTACCCTGCCCTATGCCTTTATGTTCTCAGTTAACAGTTAAAAAGTGAGAGACTTGGGACCATGAATGCATTATCTGCTTAGCATTTTGGCAGAGAAGACAGAAGGAGCCAGCCCAACATACCGACACAGCTGTCTTGTCACCTTCCATTGCTTTGACAAAAGCAAGTGCTTCTGAGGTAGCAGATCTAATATTCTCAACCCGGCCCTCATCAAATCGGCGCAGGGAAGCACTTTCATAGGTTGGGACAAGCCTCCTGTGGCACCTGATAGAGTGAGGGAAGAAAAAACAAAGAATAATCATTTTCAAAGAGTCATAAAAACTAAGAGAAATATAGGCTTGGTGCATTTTATTGTCCCAGCCACATTTTTATTTCTTGCACAGTATTCATCTTAATGTTGATAGAATTCTGTAAGAAAAAAGATGGATGCTCACTCCTTTCTAATCTGAAGAGCTGCATACAGCTGTATATGTTTTAGGTATGCATTGTCAGTAAAAAAATGACTTGTGTAAAAACAAGGCTAGTAAAACTAAAATTTACTGAAAGATCTCAAGGAATGTTTTATTTGTACTGCATCATAAAATAATTGTGTGATTAATCATTTACTTATGGGCTTGAAATATGTTTTATTTAAAACAAGAGAAATGCACTGAGTGTGTGAATGAAAAGCAGAAAACTGAAAGGGGAATAGGGTGTTATTTGTGAGCTGGAAGGAAAACCCACATAGCAATTACAACAGAGTACGAAGACTGGTGTTTAATTTGGGTCCAGGTACACAGCTACTATTCCTTGCTTCAGGAGACAGGCTGTGTCTATCAGTTCAAGCAGGTGATCTCAGAACATAACTGTCTCCTAAGGGTTTTGTTGCAAATATGGGATTTATATCATGGCTGGGATCCAGATGAAAATCTTGGGCTGGGTCATTGTTGAAGTTTTATTAATGGAATATACAAAATGGATGTTCAACCGATGTTCATGGAGTACATGAAATGTGTTGAGCATCTCTGATCTTGACCAGGTAAAGACCCCACTGGGATTTAATATGACATGCTAAAGAATTGTTTGTGTAATAGGCTGTTCTGCAGGAACCATCACCTCTAGCCTGGAGTTCTGGCAATGTAGAAAGCAGATTTTAACCTTGATAAGACCATGGAAATTAGGGGATATTCTCAAATCTTGGGATGCCTGTGAAGAAGGGAACAGCAATAGTAACTGTTCTGTGTAGGAACTCTAGTCTGATATGCTGCTGTAGTATTCTCCCCTGTGGATGCTTTTCAGCCTGTAGTGCCAGAGATGCATGTGTGATTACTGCCATGGTTCCTCCCAAGTTACCTATAGTGGCAAGGCAGTGGTGCTTCTGCCTCAGGGACCTGGGCTCCTCAGGAGCTGCTGCTGCTACAGACAGCCCTGCCATCCCTGCGATGTTCCCTCACCTTCTCTATGCCAAGCACAGGAACAGCTGTCGGGAAGGTGCTGGCTGGCAATGGCATGTGTGGGACACAGGAATGGGAAGGTAGAGCAAGAAGAGGGAAAGGGAATAAAGAAAATGAGTACTCTCTCAGAACCAGGTATCAATTTCCATCTTGTCTGTCCAACAGTCATTAGGCAAGGTCACTCATTTCCATGCAAGAGGCATTTGTTTGAATGTTGTGGGAAAAAATGGACCCTCTGTATAAAAAGCCACTACCTTGTGTACCTTGTTCCTGTGAATTGAATTAACCTTACCTGTAGAATGCCAGCTGAAGTGCTACTTGAATATAGGCATCTGGGCTAACTTTTTGTTTCTTAATAAATTCCTTTCCATAGTGCTCAAACTTGTAGGCAATAAAGTCCAGATTTTCCACTGCCCTGGAAAACAAGCAGAAGGCAGTTACTGCAGGGGTAGATGTAAGGATCTCACAGAATTGTTAACATTGGAAAAGAACTCTTAGATCATCAAGTCCAACCTACCCTACCTTGTTCCCCACTAAACCATATTCTGTCCCATTCCTGTTCGCAAATAAAACCCCAAGATCTTTTCCTGACTGTAGCCTCTTGGAAGTGAGTGGCCTCCTGTTCTCCTGCTTGCAGACAGTCCTGGCCTTGGTAACTTGTTCCTTGTCATTAACTTATTCATACTGATTCTAGACCAGCCTTGTTATCTGCAGCCTTAACTGTGGCACTCAAGTCCGTTCATTTGAGTAAGTCATCCTTTAAAAAAAAACCAACCAAACAAAAAAACTGGTAACCTCCCCCCAGCCTTAGTGTTTCCACCCCTGAAGCCTAAGCAAGGGTCTCCTTTGTTCTTGACAAGTTTCTGAGAGATTCACTGGTGTGACAACTGGATGCATTTAGAACCTGAAGAAGGCCTTAAGCTCCTTGCAAGATTCAATTTAGAGGACTACTACCTTTATTTAAACACAAAAAGGAATTATACTCCATCCTGAATGTTCTCTCTTATGTATCTTTCTAGCTACTTTGAGGTCTTATCTAATGCAACCACATGGACATACTTACAGCTGATCATGCAGACAATGTGTCAGTTCTCTACAGAGAGATCACAGGCCTGAGTCTTGAGGAAAAAAAATTCTCATTGCCATCCCCAACCCCAAAGATCATGCAAATCTTTGACAGTCTGGAAACAGAGTCAGAAAAACCAGGCTCTGTAGGAGCAATATGAATGTAAACAAATTACATTCCTAAATTCAAATTGTTTATTCAAACCAGTTGTATTCTAGTGTCCCCTATATGTACCCCTATCACCCTGACTTCAGACTGAGTCAGCTCAAACCCATAAAAGACATCAACAAAAACAGAAGACCTGAATTGTTTGCATCCTGTGCAAATATGGGTAAGCTGTTTTTCCAGTGGTTTTTAGATTTCCTAGTATTTACATGGAAGGAAAACAATGGTAATGCAGTTCTTGAATACAGACAAGTAGCTCCAGCCCATAAGGGTCCTATCCTGCAGAGATATGCTAGGTATGTGCAGCTTGGTAAGAGGAGGAGGAGGAGCAGGAATACAGGAGGCCCCCTAGGAGGGAGCCCATGCCTGCACACAATGTGTTCCAGCTTGCAGTCACTGCTGAGAAAAATGAAGCATCTCTTCTACCTTTGGAGTTTTTCTGCTGCTGATGCCAAATATGTCTGAATATCAGGGGAACACTTCCATCTTAGTCTCCGTGGAGCAGGAAGCTCGCTCACTGAATCGGCTCGGACTAATTTCTTGGAGCTTTCTTTCCTGTATGTGAGACAGAAGTCATTAAGATCACAGGAATAATCCATTTGTTAAACACTGCTCTTTTAGCAGGTAAATTACTGCTTTCCAACAGTTTTATGTGTCTTAGTGGCCCTGTGCATCAGGGGAAATTTGCCACTCCTTCCCAGGGGCTGGAGTGGGTATAAAATGTACAGAAAGGGAACTCACGTGTGCTTGAGCAAGTATTCTGTGCACTGCACCATTACAATGCCATCGAAAGGGGAATGTTCGCACACCGTCCCGCACAGTCCGTCTCTTCCCACCACGAACTAAACAAGGAAAAGAACAGGTGCAACATAAACAGGGAACAAATCATGTTCTGGGTAAGTTACCCATGATGGCAACCTGACAAAAATGGTATTGTTTCCCTGTGGTTTTCTTATTGCTCATATCACGCACTAAGTGTGTGACTTACAGACTTATTGCTGGAGTCTTGCTTGTCCTGTGAAAGGTATTGCACTGAATCCCTTTCATGCTGCTGTTTTGGACTGAATCCTGTGAGAATGTAAATTTTAGCAATTCCCAATGGAATCTGAAAATTTGATTTAGCATCTGCTTTATGGTACAAAAAACCCATCAGCAGAAAGACAGGACAGGGTTCTCCTTCTGCTTTTGAGGGCAGTAAAACATCTGTATCTGGGAAATCCTTAGGATCCCATTTTATTACAAAACTCATCCTTATTTGATAGTTTTTTCATAGCTTATTTTGAACCTTTTATTTTTGGAGATGCCTTCTTAATTTCATTTCCCTCTTACTTGTCTTCTTTCTTAATTTCATTGTGTATACATGGCACTGCTGGTGAAAACCTGCTGCACTCCAGTTCTGTGATACACCCATGCAATTTGTTACTTCTGCATATCATACAAAAGCAGATATCAAGGACAATACTGCAGCTTTCCTGTCCTTTTTCTGAGCTTTTCCCCACACTTGTTTTGAAGTGCATTTGGCTAGACTTCACCCACTTAGCCTTCTCTTGCACATTTGTATCACACACATCCTGCCTCCCTGCTTTCCGTGAGGTTTTCAGAGAGTGGGCATGATGCAAAATGCTCACCTGGACATCTTCTGAATCCTTACTGCAAAGGTGAAGAATAATTTGGAGAGAAAGAACAAGTTCCACTGTGAGAATGGCTTACTACATAATCTGTGTTTGTGTAAAAGGAAATGGGATCTTATTTCCCTAAGAATTTCTCTTCACCTAAACTGTTTTTGCCTGAATACATCTGGTCAGATAGAGCTCTCTCACACACTATGCAATTTTATTTGCTTTCTGCTGCCTTACGGAAGTAGACATAAAGAAAATGTTGTTTATTCTCATCTGCTTGAAATATCTCAACACTTGACCCTGCAAATAACAGGGTTCTAACTAAAGACAAATGGTTTGTTCTTCAAAAGAGTCTGCTAATAATGTCATTTGCAGTGGCATTAATTAGGAATGATTACTGAAATATATTTGCTCCTGGGTAAACTAGGGCAAGTGAAATTATTTTAGGGGTTTCTCTTTTCATGTTGCTGTTCTTAGATACGGCAAGAGCAACGAGAATTATGCAAGCAATGGATCAGTCAGGGTCTTTTCAATTTTCTGTAAGGTGTCAACATTGATGACAGTTGGAGATTAATACAGCACTTCACTCTGAGTCTATTGCAAAGTGTGGAAATAACAATGCAAGACTTTAAAATATGACAACCAAAAGCTGATTGGGAAAAAGGCTGGAAAAGTCAATATTTAAGGAAAGTCTCAACAAGGACGTCATTAAATAAGTAAACAGTCTGTTAAGTGAGGACTTAAACACATGCCAAATTACAAGCAGTTGCATTTCTAGGATGTCAGGAAAATGTGTAAGAGGAAATGAAGAGTAATACTGTGCTTTTGTTTTTCATTCTGGGATAGTAGGCCATCATTTTAATTTCATTTGACTCAGTGTAGTAAAATGCATTGTTTTTTTATATCCAGTGTCTACCTACTCAGACATCTGCATTATCTGTATTATCTCCTTAAGTGCAAAGGGCAGCTTTGGAAAAGGTGGAAATGTCCCTGCTTCCCCTCCCTTGCAAGGGACACCTTGTTCACACCAAAGCTGCCCAGGCAGATGCTGGCACCACCTTCCCCCCTTTCTCCCATGTGACTCCAAGTGGTCCCCACCATAAGGCAACGTGCAAGTAACATCACACTGTTGTAAGGTTTTTACCTGCATAGGCTTGTCATACCAACGATTGGCCCCGTTTTTATGGTAGCCTCCTCCATGCAGCATCTGAAGTGCCATGTTTGTGTTGTTGAGTTCCACCCCACTGGGATCGTCGAGGCACACCAGGCATATGCACCGTTCAATCATGTCTAGAGAGTCGCGGTTGGTGGAGTCTGGGGATAAAAGGGTGAAATGTTCACATCCTCTTACCTCTCAGTGCAGCACTGGGTGGGGAACCCTCTGCCCTGGAGAGCACAGGAGATCTGACCCTGACCCTGCAATGAGCTGGTATCTGCAGAGCTGCTCTCAGCAGCAGATCATGTCAGTGCAAGGGAACATTATACCAAGGCATTAATTAATGTGTTAACTTTTGTAACTGTGTATCTCTCACATGATTCAATAATAACCACTTTCTTTTTCTGCCTTTCATTTCCTGAAGTAATTATATTACGAAATAGATCTATTTTACTCTTAAAGCCAGCATTGCTTACTTATTTTATATATAACAGTTACAGAGGATAGGTGGAAAATAGAAAATGTCAGAGCTCACGCTATTGCTGCAGTATTCTGCTCTGGAACAGCAGAACTTAGAGGGTTTTTGTGTTGTTCTCCCGTAATAACCCTTTTCAGAACAAGGAACAGAAGGGCCCATGTTGGTTTTGTCTTATTGTATGAAAACCCTCTTCTCTCTCCTGTCCCTGATTGTTAGCTTATATTGCCTACATCACATGAGGAAACATCTGCAGATGAGGTTTTGAGGTTTAGTTTTTGAACATGGTTTTGCCAAAATCATGGGTTGCCACATTACACTGCTCTCCTGTCACTAGTGTACTGCTGAATAAAATGGGCTTTTCTGGATCTCCTTCTGGTCTTTTTCCCTATTGTGACTCTCTTGCTTATATGGTTGGACCACAGGGGGTATTTTTACCTTGTTCTCGGTGCTTTCCTCTTTATTTGTGGTGTATTTATGTGTTTTGGTTTTTTCTTCTCAGTTTCTTTGTCTAACTCAAGTATTACAAAGGTTAAAGGTTTGTTTGCATCCAAGGACCAGTTTGAAGCATAAGAGAAATTTAATTGTGACAACTTAATACAGTTCTTCATTGCAAAGATAGGAGTGTGCAACCTATAACAAGAACTTGTTTCATTTAAAAACATATAACATTATTATTTGCTGTTATATGGTTGTTAACAAGATCAAAGGACAAAGGGCTTCCAAGCTTTAACATAAAATTCCTTTTGTTCTTAACAGATCAGCTTTCATCTGATGGTTTTGCTAGATTTTGGTGTAAATGATTTTTCACAATGATGTTTCAGAATGTTCTCAACAAAAGTTATGGATTCAGACTGATCAAAACTGAGTTAAGCCTAGGCTAAGTTCAACAAATATGTGCTCAATTCAGAAAATTATTTTAGCTGAAAGAATGGAAAAATATTTAAAATTAAACAATTCTGATTTGCATTTGAAATATGGGGCCATTTCAATATGTGCATGTTTTTAAGGTTTGTAAATATGTAAAGTAGCTTGATTCTCTGAAAAAACAGTATTTTTCATAGTAAGAAATAATGCACTTTTCCAGAAGGAGTAACACAGGATCGTCAGGAGCTAGAAAAAAACAGATGCTTGTTACCCTCCAGCTTCATTCTCCCAATACTGTGTAGTGAAAAAGAGTCCAAATATGCAAGAAATTAAAAATGTGTAAGGAGGAGAGGCAAGGGATAGCAGTGGCTGAGAAGGAAGAGGGGGAGCTGTGGTCTTTTGCAGGTTTTGATAAGGTACTGCCTAATGCTTTTTGGTGTTTAGCTCCTGCAAGGCAGCATTAGCAGCCAGGGGCCCAAGGGACAGAGATGGTCAGCCTGACTTTGTGCAGGCTCCCTGGAGACCTGGTGGAGTGCAGAGTGTGTTGTCTCCCCTTGCCAACAGAGGCAGAGTCCTAGGGAAAGCAGCTGGAGCACCTGCCAGCTCCTGCAAAGGCTTGAGCCAGGAGATTGTGTTCGATGGGGCGTGCAGGGAGGTTGCTGTCCTGCAAAATGTGAACGCCAGTGTCCCTTCTGAGTCTCTTCAAAAGCCTTCAGAGGCTTTATAAGAGAGAAGACACATCCCTGTCCATTTGGCTAGTATGTCACACTTGCAGGGCAGACTGTAATTGTGGTATTTTTTATTGATGGTCTGGGTGCCTCGATGCAAAGGCTGAAAAGATCCTTGTGAATGGAAGCTGCCCCATATACAGCAGCTTCTGGTGTTTGCAGACAGGCACCTTTGAGGAAAAACAGCTTGGACAGTGATTTACAAACTGCTCACAGCTTGCTCAGCATTTTGCTTTACGCTGTTTGATAGGTTTATATATATTTCATTGTGGCTGCTACCCACACATCTTTGACAGATACGAAGCCCTTAGTCTGACATATGGCTTCAGGGTATCTGGAGCCTAGGTATTAGAGTGAATAAAATTAAGCTCTGCTAGAAACAGAAAAGTAGAGGTAAGATGCCTTTGCAGAAGAAAACAGGCATATCCAGAGGGCTGATCAAACACTGAAAAATTATCACATGAAGCAGGCAATAAATTGCACAAGAACTCATGAACCATGACTTGGGATGGAAAATATCTGCAGGAAGAGCCAAAACAGAGAAGAGTAAGACCAAGCCTAAAGCCCTGCAAGACATTTCTTCCTTTCTAATGCACAATTGCATTGAATTGGCCAGCCAAGTATTGGTTAGTTGGGTTTGGTTTTTTTTTTTTGATTTAGTTTTAGAAAGGAAAATATGAGAAGACAATTTTGAATCAAATTCAGATGTAGTATGCATGGGACTGTAGCCAGTCACTTCATACAGAGTTCCCTTTATGTACTTAGGAAGAGTGAGCTAGTTATGCAGCCTGCAGGCAGTTACAATACTGAGTGTGTTTATAAATCAGTGGTGGCTGGGTTTATTACAATATCTTGGGACATTTCTCACCTAGAAGACCTATGATTTCTACTTGCAGCTCTATGCAGACCCATGGATATAACTCCTTCCTGGCCTCTGCAAAGCACTGCACAGGTTTCCTGTCCTGAAGCATCCTCTCTTGCCCTGCCCAGTACAGACCAGCTGTGGAGTGACCCTTCCACCCACAATGCTTCCCAGGCTTTCTCTTCCTCGGTTATCTATTGTTGCATGAACATTTCACCACCACAGATAAGAAAGAAAAAGGGCTGTTAATGATCATTTATCCATGTGTAGCAGCAATGCATTCACCTATCCAGAGGAGCTGTGCTAAAATGAATGGTCTGGGATGGGATTCCTGCTTAGGTTAGAGGAGGCTCACATCATGGTGCTATGAGATTTACTAGTGCAGAATCTGGTTTTTTTCAGCTGCATAACTGAGTTGGTTTGCCTCCTAATTAAAATGAATATTTTGGCAAATGCCAGGCAATCTAAAAATACTATGGAGAGGGTTCTACTAGTTTTTGTTGATTTTTCTTTTTGTTTTTCTTTTGGATGATGTAGGTTAACAAAGAAACTTTGCTGCAAGTTTCAAGGCATTGACTGTTTTACTTAGTCTGGCATGAAAATAAATAATTAGGCGTTTACCTCAATTTTCATTAAAATAAGTTATTTTTTGTCTCCTCCTTTAAAAAGAAATGATGGGATGAGGAGAGGAAGGCTTAAAGATTAGATTAGTGCTATGTAATATTGCTGAAATAATGGCCAGGACTCTGTGTGTGCGTGTGTGTGAATATCTACACTAAGTTTTTATAAGCACAGATAAACTTGAATAAGAAAAGGGGACTCTTCCTTAGGATGGTAAATGTATTTTGAGACTATTGGCAACTCTTGTATATTCTAGGGAATTGGTAAAACAGCAATATTTTCTGTAGCATTGCTAAACTGGAGATAAAGAAATGAGTTAATGTTTTCTTCAGGAGGAAAAAGCAAATTCTTAAGACATGTAAAATGGCAAAAAGAGTTTATATATATATATAAATATATATTTATATTATTATTATTTATAAGTGATATATTTATATCACTTAGCTTCAGTGTAAAACACATAAGGTGTGATGTGATAGAGGTCACTAACCCCACCCTTTATTTTCATCTGTTTCCAAGTTTGACATTCAAGTCCAGAATCTGAGACAGCTAAATGCTGCCTGTTAGAAAAGAGAGAGAGCAGTCCCCAGATAATAACTGGTGTCATCTTTCCTAGATACTTACTTAAAAATTGGTTGAATCAGCCCTGGTACCTTCTCCATTGACTAGATAGAGTACACAGCTAGATTCAGTAGGTGTTTAACTTGCATATCCTTTTGTTAGATAAGATCAGTAATGCCAAATATTTGCCACAAGCTAAGAGGATACATCACTCCTATTGGTACAAAATGGATATGAAGAAAGAGACAAATCACAAAATCCGATGTAATGTAATTTATGTGATGAAAAACAAAGAATGGAGGGAGAGTTATTACATGGCATAACACTTAAACATACACAGCTAAAGGGTCAAGCCATTTCTGCTGCTCCCCTGGCAACGCACATCTTACACGTACTGAGTTTCCTACTGCTGGAGAAATTCAGCAGTGAGGTTTCACATTCAGTCTTGTGTTTGCTGTGATATCTGCTCTCAGCAGAAAAAGGCAGTGATGGTGAGAAGGAAGATGATGAAGAAGAGAAAGCTGGGATTGCTGCTGCTAACCTTTCATAAGGATCATCCTGGCCTCTGCCCACTCTGTTCTTCCGTCTGTTGTCAGCAGGCCAATTGGAGGCAGCATTTCCTCTTCATTCTCTGCCATTTTTGCTATCTTTTGTAACTGAGTGAAAAGATCTCCCTCACTGAGACGACGGAAATTAATGACAACATCCAAAACAAAAAACTGCAAAAAAATGACAGAAGTCAGAAGATCAGTCAGAGGTGGGTTGGACCCTTTGTGGTCCAACATTTTGCTGTCACCTGGGTAGGTGTTGAGATGCTGAAGTCCTGCCTGGAGAGCCAGGCTTGCAGGCAATGGAACACAAAGCATTGGGGAGTGGCCCAGGGCTCCCCCCTCCTGTGTTTTAGCACCAATGTAATGCCAGTTGCCATAGGGGACTTACATTGTGTATTGTACTCAAACAGAATATACGCTATTTCAATAAGTTTAAAAAAACTTGGAGAGATAAAATGAGGAAGTACATAAATTATTTTCATGGTGTTATTTGTTTAAACATAACCTAGAGAATCTAGAAAATTTCCTGCACTTCCCAGAAAAGCGGAAAGTATTTCACTGGAACCTACCTCTGCATTCCAAGAGGGCCTGCAGGCATGGCTCCAGTACTGCAAATAGTCAATCTGGGCTGTAAGGTACAATGCCCAGAAGACAGGTTCTGCTGATCCCTGGCGATTACTGGCTGGGGCAGATTCACTCTAACACTTCAGTATTTCTGCCTGCACCTGTGCTAACTTCTTCAGGCACAGCTTAGGGCCCCTACATGATGTCTATGCCATGCATAGGTATGATGGTGGTATAGATGCCATGCATTGTGTGCCAATACTTGACTGCCAAGAGAAGAGCACTTCCAGCAAATGCACTCTAATAGGATTCTTTTTTCTCTGTGGTTTCATCTCTGTTTGTTAAACATTTCTGTTTGAAAAAGAAAGCAAAGGAATTCTGCCACATTCCTCCTTTCTGCATCACTGTACTTGGAACACAATGTGGGCCAAGGACAAAATTGCTGCAGAAGCATATTTTGAAAATATTGACCACAAATTCTTGGTAAGAAGTGAGCTCATACATAGCACACTAATTGCATTTCTGAACAGAGATTAGATTAGGCTCTTCTGGAGTGAATTTAAGCAAATTAAGAAATATAGAAAGGTATAAAAAAAGAAAACTAATTTACCAATTTACCTGATTATTACAAGCAACAATGATGTGCTCTGGTTCTGGCATTACATTGCTTTTCTGGGCCACGAGGGTATCTTTGGTATGTCCTGGAAGACGATAGGAAGAAAAGAGTCCATAGTATTGCTTCATACAGAGAGGATGACCAGACAGCTGTCCACGAGAAAAATCAGTAGGTAAAGCATGGCTGCAGAGAAGGAGAAAAACAAAGCCAGAGGAAAAGAGGGGAGAGAGACAGAAAGGAAAAGAAATCTAATCTGTCCTTTGTTCTGTTACAATTAGATCAGGTATAACACAAATTGAATAATAAAATGAGATTACAGTATAAGGGAAATAGATGAATTCCCATGCCAAAGTTAAATACATCATTCCTGGCAGCTTCATGCATATTCATTAAGCAATTGTATTATCATCTAGTGGAAATGGAAATAGCAGGTCCCAAGCAGCTTTGCAGTGTGTGTAGGAAGCCTGTCTAGATGGGACCCCGAAAGCTTGGCAGGACCAAAGTCAGCAGAACAGCTGGGAAAGAACAGCACCTCAAAAAAAGGTACTGATGAAATTCCCTGAAAGTCACAGCAGCTCTGTACTGGGCTGACTGGTTAGAGAGTGTGCAAGAGAGCCTTGCCTGACAAACAGCAATGACTTGGGCAATACAGAGGGAATTTCTGTTTTCTACAGATCCTCATTTTTTTGCTAATTGTTACTTAGACCTATGGAGTAATATGTGCTGAAAACCTATTCCTTTTTGATTGGAAGGCAAATGAAATTAACATCTCTTAAAAGGCTTCTTCAGTGGCCAGGAAAAAAAAAAAGTTATCACAGTCACAGTTATGATTATGGATTGTAAAATACCCCACTGACACTGCAGCAGGAAATAATGATGCTGCTGGTCAGGAGAGGCTGCAGAGACCACAGGAGGAAGAAGACCTTACAGTGCAGAGATCTTCTTTCAGCAAGAGGACTAAGCTTCCAACTTGTCAGATAGGGGCAGGAGTGAAAAAGCAAGCAAGGAGGTTTAGTCTCATACATCTGATAAGGGGTAATGTATTATGCCAGTTTATCTTAGTTAACCATGTCTTTAGAACTGCTGCAGTTCTAAACCAGGGATCTTCACTTTGTTGAGAACTTTGGATGTTCCCAACTCTCAAATTCTCTGTATCACTTATTTCCTTGTACAAGTGCATAATACATACATGACTTGAAGAATCATGTATTTCCCCTGTGTTTTGATTCAGAAAGTAACAGGAGCATCAGTAGCTTATTTTTACTAGCTACTGAACCAGCCTGTCTGTGGTGAGACTTCCCTCCCCTGCCGGGATCTGTTGTTTCTCTGGGGGGAGGGAGGTGGGACACTGTTGTCCTAAGTGGAATATGTGAAGAGTTCCAGGAAGGGTGTGCAGGCTGTGTAGCCACAGTGCTGCTGCTCTTTGGGTGTGGGGAGCACCAGCTTCCTCTTGTGCTCTCAGTAACTCTGTCAGGCAAATTGTGCGTGTCCACTTGGGCTGTGCAGTGCGTGTCAGAGTGATGACTGTCAGCCATGAAAAAGGATCCTTCTTCAGTCCGTTACACTGCAGGAATACAGCAGAAAGGGCATAAAAAATTGCTGAAGCTCTTGCCCTGAAGCATGCTGGAGCCCCAGCCCTTCCCAGTGGTGGTGAGGTGCAAGACAGCCCGACTTTGTACTGAGAGTAGCCTTGAATCAGAAGCCCTATGGATACTCAAGCTCTCCTTCCAAGCTACTTACGTGTCCAGTAAAGCTTTGTAGTCTTGCACTCCTGAAATGAGATTGGCGGCAAACCTGCGAGTAGCAGAGAGAAGTGACATCAGTCCTTTGTCATTTGGCAACACTAGGCTGTTTCTGGGAGACAGAGGAAAGCCTGGATGATTGATGACACAGCATAGGGAGAGAAAGTCTTCTGCCTTAGCAAGAAGAGTTCTCTGCCACCACCCAAAACCTAAATTAATTCATGTCAAGAGAAATATGAAATCCTAGAGACAGTCCCCTCAAATGGTTAAACAGACTACCACAGCAGGAAGCCTGAAAGTGCTTATTTAGAGAATGGGAGCAGAGACTGAATATTTAATAGAATCCTCACATGGGTTTCAGTATAAATACTCATAACCTGTCCAGTATTAGAGTACTTCCTGTCCTAAGCAGATATTCTTTTTGCAGAGCTGTGGACAGGTGTATTATTTCCTGACACTGTCCATTTGCGCTGTGTCAGAATGGGAGGCTCTGAGAAAAATATTTCCTTGTTAAAGCACATGCACTAGAAAATGCAAAGTGGAGGTGTTTTGAAAGCTGTGTGCTGTGTGACTAAATTTAGTCAGTAGTGAATGGAAGCATTTATAGTTATGTTTAAAGTAAAAAGATGCATTAGCTGTCTATGCAAAATGGTAAAATAATGCATATTGGTTTCAAGGTTCCAAGGCTGTTTTATAACGGCATAAATTCACATGCAGTTAATTATTTCAGTAATGAGCAGCTAGAGAGTGATAAAAGCAAAGAGGAAAATTGCACTATATGAAGGTAGATTTTTACTGTTTTAAAAGGAAGAATGTTTTGGCAAAGGCTGAAGAATGGAATCCTCTTTTTTAAGGGTGTCTGGAGAGGTATATTCTGTGCTTGGCTACGTGCTTACCTTCTCACTTTTTAAGTGATAGCAATTGCCCACAACAACTCAAAGCAAAAAGATCAGCCCTGATGGGGCTGAAGAAAGCAGTGTTCTTGGGGAAGAATGATTTCTGAATTCTTATTCTTAGATCCCCTGTGTTTCTGGTGCCCTTTTGTGCATCTGAGAGGGACAATTTAATGCCAGTGTGGCCTTTTCAGTTTTCACGGTGGCTACGAGTCATAGTGAAGCCATGTTAAAGATTATTTTCCTTCAAACTGTATGTCAGAAATTAGTAATTTTTTTTTCATCACGAAGTGGTTTACTTGAATTACATACAGTGAAAAGCTTTGTAAATATTCCTTAAAAATATAAATTCCACGGCATTTTTTTCATGCAATAAATGTAACAGTAATGACATTTTTCTCTCTGAATATCATTACGAGTTACCCCAGAAACACTGCCCTCAGTCAGCAGGCCTAGTAGAAAATCACTTTAATGGCTACAGCCCTTATTTTTTAATGAAAGTTGATTGTCTTTTTGCAAAAGCAGTACATTTAAAATATCATTTAATTTAGCAAAAGCTTCAAAGTTGTAATACATTACCTCAGCTGGTCATTTACATCCTTGAAATACTGACGAGCAAAGATAATTGCAGGGCTGGAATTGACTGGAAGAGCCAGCCGGTTGTTGAGGTACATGTCATCCAGCCAGTAGTTAAACACCTGAGGGAAGGGGACACAACATCTTAAAGCTGCAAACAGCACACAGGAAAGCAGTCTGGGGGTGAGGGGACAGTGTCTGGTGCTCCTGCTGTCAGCCATGGGCTCTGATTAATGGAGCTGCTGTGCATTTTCAGTCTGGGCTCTGTGACCTCAGCTCAGCTGAAGTCAGCCACAATTCCATAATCCTATTTCTCAATCAATGGCAATTTACAGTGTGTTCCATTAAAAACTAAACAAGCTCCAGATTGTGGTGCTTTGGGTATTTTGTTGGTTGCTTCTCTCTACTACCAGAAAATGTGTGAGTACAATGTGTTAACTCTTGCGTTGCAATTAGAATATGTTTAAGAGATGGCCAGGGTTTTACTTAGTGATGCCTTTCCTCAGGGAGCTTCAGATATTTGTCAGTGATGCCAAGATGCTCCATTGTTAGCCATGAGATACCATCCTGTAGCAAGACAGAGTGGGAAAAGAATGACCCAAGCCGAATGATTCGGTCCTGCTGATAGTGGTATGTGGATAGGGCCCCTGGAGAATTCCCTCTGTGTCCGCTGACACAAATGCAGATTGCTGATACTTGGCCCAGACAGACACACATTAAATTTCTAACCATTTTTATTGAAAACACAGATGAACAGTAACTGCATTCCTTTATGTCTGAGCAGAAATTGAAGAATCATTATTTGGAAAATGGAGGCTTTTATGAAAAGATCAAATGGTCTTTCTGAGAGGGCAGGCTTTGCATATGGTAACTATAAACAACAACAAAATTATGCAAAAATAATTACAAATGCATGCATCAGTTGAAGAAGTTTTCCTCTGAGATATTTCATTGCTGTTAGAACAGATGCTTCCCCCCCAGTCTCTGGAGTCGTCAGGGGAACATGCTAGAGCTATACTCCTGGCAAGTTAAATTCCAAATAAAAACATTTCTGATTTATCTTAAGAATCAGGTATTTATTTTAATAACCAGTATGTAAAATTGTTGTGATTTCAGAAAATGCTTATGCATCCTTCCTCTGTAATTTTCATGCTATAAGTGTTCAAATGAGCAGTTATCTTCTGGAGCACTGTTTCCTATCAGGAACACTATTTAAATGCTGGGTAGTTTAGCCACCACAAAGTTCTATGATCAAATATAAAAACAAGATCGGGCAGCATTTTGTTCAGAAATTAAGTACTGCTTTTAAAATTAAAGCACTGACAGCACCGTAGCCTTTCTTCCCTGACTGTAGCAGCAAGTTGATGGAGTTTTTTTGTGTGTCACTCTAAAGGGAGAACCACAATTTCACTGATACCAGTAAAAAGCCTGCAGGATTTCACTGAATCCATGAAATAATTTTCCTTGTTGGGAAAGAAGGACTTCAGTAAAACTCTAATTATCAGCTGCCATATTCTAAGGTTGTTAATGTGGGCAGGATGAACTGCAACTTGGTGGAATGGTAAAATCTGCTTTAGCTATGGCTTATTTAATTTGCCTGCCTTGGGAAGCAGAAAGCTGAACTTTTCTAAAGGCAGAGGTCTCAGCATGGTCTGTGTGATAGATATACATGTATATACATGTATATACATGTATGTGCATATTTGGCAAGGTAACTGCACTGGTATAGTGTGACAGTGAATGGCAAATAATAGTTCCATTTTAAAAGACTAATTCCTGTCATTAAGTATTCCATTGCAGAATAATTGGAATGGGTATAGTTTGGGTAGATGTCTATGCAAGGCACTTATAAAGCCCCATCAGAAAGTATTTTTCATTTTAAGAACAATTCTAAATCCTGTTATTTAAGGCAAAGGAAGAAATTGCATCCAAAAGATGTCTTTCATACATGCCTTTTGGATGTTGTGTTATGACACTTCTGAGCTTGAACCTGAGATGAGTGAATGTCCTTATTTATGTCAACAAACTGTTGATCTGCAGACGTAATAATGACATGGTTTTTGGCATAATTTGAAAAATCTAGCCTATTACATCTAGAATATTCATTTGTCAGAATGATCCCTGTTTGCATTGACCTGCTGAAAGAAAACTATGATTGCATATAGAACATCAGAAAGAACTTGTAAATAAGCATCATCCAACACAGCAGTTATTTTTTCCACTGCATTTGCTTACCCAGTTCATTGTCTTTTCACTTCTTTCCTCAAGCATTTGCTGCAAGGATTCCCCCAGGCCTCCTGCACTTCCAAATTGCTCCACGATGACCTTGGTCTTTTCAAATTGCTCCTCTGGCACCAAGTGTTTCATGCACTGTAGATACATGCGTAAGGTCTGCTGCAGTGGTGGAACTGGAAGTTTTGGCACTTCCTAGTCATTAAGAAGAAATATATATTAGTGAATAATTCTACTTGTTCCAAATCTGTCCTCTTTTTATTTTTCTTTTTTTTTCTTTTTTTTCTTTTGTTGCTGATTAATATGTTACATACATTTTAAAAGGCCTGATTACTACAAATGTACTGTTTGTAGGCTCTCAAATGCATAGAGCAGGAGACTAGTGGAAAATTATTGAGGAGAATACTCCTTGGTAAAAATTCTAGAAACCCTAGGACCAAGAGGCATGATGCAAGCAAATACTCTGAGCTAAACTCTAAGAAATCTGCAAATACATTACAAAATAATAAAATAATATCTTAAGAGCAGGTATTTCATTAGTAAAGGTGTGAATTTAGCTTATGATTAGTAAAACCATAGGTTAATACTTGTCTGATTGGTAATATGAGTGGTTATAAAATTATAGAAGTAGAAAATATGCAGGTCTACCTGTTCTTTATTACTGATTATGTACAGTCCTCAATAAACCCGTGTTTTACCCTGCCATGACTCTGCTGCCAGA
>VXAC01001167.1:788481-864796 GCA_013399225.1 Rhipidura dahli
CGGGGGGATTTGGGCTAATCGGGAACCGGGCTGGTCAGGGCTGGGCTGAGCCCTGCCCTGCCTCGGGGAGGGGCGTGGTGGGGCGGGGAGGAGGGTGAGACCACGGAAGCTTCATTGGAAATCAGAGAGCAACACAGTAACTATTTTCTTACGTGCGAGCGTGTGTCTAACACTCAGACAAACACCAGGGAAGTAATCTTCGAGTGCGGTTGTGTTACACACTGCCCGCATTTTGCCGGGCCAGTGCGGCAACTGGAAGCGTTGCAGAACAGGGGGCCTCAGTCGGTGCGAGGCTTTGGTATCGAGAAGATACTCCTTAGCATAACGCAGTATATCATTACTCCTGTAGCAGAAATGACGTGCGAGTTGATCCAAGGAGGATCTCTGCAGAAGACTGTATGAAATAATCGCATCTCTCAGCCGAGCAGTTCCTGAGTAGATGTGGAGTTTGGGCAACTTCATTTGCTTGCGTACCTGGGCTTCCACAGCTGAAAGGGAGATGATTTATCTGTCAGTTGCTGTATCTTGCTTTGTTGCAAGAAAACATTCTAGATGGAAAGACTTTAAGATGGATCCCTGCATGGAGTGGCATACAGATCCGATTGTACTTAGACAGAAGTGGAGTCTTAGAGCATATTTAAAATAACAATACTCTGAGACGTCCGTATTGTCGCTGTTACCGTTATTTGTTACTCATTTACTACATTCACTGTAAAACTGCAGAAATGCACCACTGACAGTCGGGACAAAGATCTTGACTTGGGACTCTAAATAAGCTATTATCCTAAATGCTTCAAAAGCTAATTCAGGGTGTAGAAGGAAGGTGTCTGAAGGAATAGAAGAGTCTTACTGGAAAGGTACTGAGCTGAAAGCCGAGGCTGCTGCACTTGGCTGCACGGGGTCAAGATACTTGTCACCTATGAGACTGATTTATTTGGGAAAAAACCAAACCAAACACTACAAAGTCCATCCTCCTCTGATTCCTCAAACAGACCCTGGGGTAGCTGCCTGAGAACGTTTCTGCACAGGACTGTGAGCATGGGAGGAGCAGCTACCCAGATGATGAGGAAATGGCTGAAGGATGCACCTCCTGTTTGGGATGGATATCACGTTTGCAGCAGGCGGTAATGGGTTGGGGGCAGATATGACTTTGGATCGTTGCTGTGCTGCAGTCAGGAGTATTGGAATCTTGGCTCTTGCTTGATGAGGCACTTTATTTGATTAAAGTTTCCCTTTTAATCAGAGATATGGTCATTTCCCGTCTCTAAAATGGAATCTGGCTCTGGGGGTCATGTCTGGATAATAAAAGGACTGGTTCTGTTGTCTCATGGGAGTTGATATCGAATTTATTACCATCAAGAGAAAGCAGAATTATACTTGTAAAATGTTGCATAATAAATTTAGCTTCCTTAGTAAATCAAATCAGCCGATACCCTTATCTGCAAGAGATGCGTCATCGCTACGTGAGCTTCTTTGACTAGACAGAACTAATGGGGAGAAAATGTACCTTCAAATGTGGTCAAAGTTGATGGACCCAGAGTAAATTAAAGTTAAAAAAAAGTCTCCCTGGTGTTTGGCTTAGAAATTTATAATTATATTTAGGAAGGGACTTTAAGGTGAGATGAGATGACTTTTAAAATTTTGTGCTTTTATCCCAAAGCCCAGAGTTGTGACAATTATTTAGTTTGAGAGGAGGAATGCGGAGGAGGTGATGTACTTCATTTGTCCTCCAGTGCAGAGCATATGGATTTGGAAAACCACTGTTAATGTCAAGGAGATAGAGAAGATTTTGGATTTCTGTAAAGAACAGAGTTGACCGCACCAGGGCTTTTATCACTTTCTTTGTTCTAGAGGCTGTAGATGAAGGAAAAGTAGCTCAGGATGACTGCTTGGCAATAAAAAGGAATTTATTATTGAATCAAAAAAACCTCATGGCCCAGGAAGAGAAATTATACTTAGCATCTTCAAGATTTCAGAAAAATATTCTAGAAAATATATAACATATATGAGCATACAAACCTTCGTGTCTGATGATGATATCAGTTTAAGCTGAATGTGAGGATAAAGTGAGGCTTAGTATGACCAGTTGATCACATTTCTAACACTCAGTTTAAAAAGGAAGACCTACCTACATTGGGAATTTTGGAAAAATGAGAGAGGTTCTCTCCACACATCAAAATAAATATATGAGTAGTTAAACAGATAAAATTACTTGGGTACAGTGTGCTCTTGCTTGTCATGGTACCTACTGAATTGATAGTCCCTGTCCTTTGAAATGACAGTTGTTTTTGATGCTGTATTGGTGATTTTACAGACAGGGAGAGAGAGGGAGAGAAGCAACAACTGCTGTGATGCAGTCTGCTGTCAGGAATGGAACTGAGTTAATTGTGCATCCTTAGGAGCCTTTCTTTCACAGGAGAAAAAGTTTTTGCTATGAGGTGTCCAAATACAATGAGTCAGAGAGTTAGAGTTCCACAGGTCTGCAGAATATTAATACTCTTAATAGCCTGAGTGCTTAATGTCTGCAATAGAGAGAGCTTGCCCTCTTAAGGATATGGCAATACTTTGTAGCACTTAGGACTTAAGTAATTATGTGTTTCTTTTTGATTAAAAGGCTTGCTAATCTGATTCTCCAAATAGGAGAGGCTCACCTCGTTTGACAGGTACATTACAATCTTTAGAAGTGTGGTAGAGGAAAAGGGAAGAGATAGAAGGTGAGGTCCATTTTCAACAACCTAATTTCAAATGCATTTTTATGCAGAAACTGGTCAGGCTGTCAAATGGCAGCCAGTAAGTTATTGTCATGAAGGTAATTATTGAGAAAATAATTACCATTATTTTGGTATTTTGCATTATCCATTAACATAGTCCTGTATGTCAGTAGTAGCTGAGGTTTCTGCTTTTCCTGTTGGGCTCTAAAACTTTAGTTACCCAGGCAGATGGACACACACTACAGACAGAAGCACATGAAGGCATGCAGAGGAGTTTTGGAAAGCAAAGGGGAATCCTGCCAGTGGCTAGCAAACCCCGTGGCTGGTGGTGCCGTGAGGTGGCACTGGGCAGGGGCATGCCAGGCAGGGCTTGGTGATAGTGCTGCTTTGGGTCCCAGCTGTGCTGGTTGGCAGTCCTGGCTGGACAAGCCTTAGCCCCTCCAGCCAGTGGTGCTTTTGGCATTAGCAGGATTAGCCACCAGGCACAGCCTTCTGGGGGGACTGTGTGTCTTGTAAATTTCTGTCAAAACTTCATGTGTGCTACAGGTGTAATGTGGGATGGGGGCTGCACATGAAAATGTGCCCTTCCAATTCTGTTCAATAAGCAAAGCTGGTTTTTTATAAATGGTTGTCATACTTTGAGGAATGATAAAATGATCAGGGTGGGTTTCTTTAACTAATGTTACACCCATACTTCATGCTGCTTCACTCTTTGGAAATAATGCTTAAAGAGAGAGAGGGGAGAAATTGATGTGAAAAATAAGGGAAAAAGCTAATCAAGGATTTGTGTCTAAGCTTATGTCAGCTCTAGCAATAGCTGACGTTCTTGATAGTTGTAATAGACAGTTCTTCAGTTACAGTTCAAAGAGAGCTAGTAAATGATGGTGTGTCTTCCAAGTGTAAAAGTACAGGGTATTCCCTATGATAAAGTCATGTTTGAACACGTAAATAGCTCAGTGAATGGAATTCCCACTTTCCCTCTTGGAGAACACTTATCTGTCCAATAAAATTCAGGGCTTGAGTAGTCTCCTGATGTTGAGTTTGACATTCTTTTTCCTGTTTTGTTCCTGCTAAGCTTATGTCTACTGTGTGTATCACCTCAAACCACATTTTTATCTTCTTTATATCCTTCAAACACTTGCTATGTTAGTCCCAGACTACACGAGCATGGCAAGTGGTATCTGTCTTTGAGATGCAAGAAGCAGCTATAAAATCTAGGAAGATGCTGTTCCTACCAAGGACTGCTTCTCTTCCTAGTCCTAGAACACCATACTTGTCCATCATGTCTTTCTCTGTTCTTTTGTGGAAGCCTGTCAAAATGTTCTCCAACCAACTACAAAAGTAGGGTTTTTTCCCCCCAAAATCCTGGTTTTCATCTTTTCAGTTGTAAAAATACAGAATCTATCCTTGCTCCAAGACTCCTCGAGTTCACATATGCACTCATTTCTGATCCAATCTTGTGGGGAACAGGAGCTGAAAGAATGTTTGATGCTTCTGATTCTTAATGTGCTTCTCCACTCATCTCTGCTCACTGTTTGGGGCTTTGCTGCAGTCCAAATCAAATTCCTCATTGCTTAACAGCCTCTCCGAACTGTGACAGCAGGAAACACATCTTCCACATGCTCACAAATAGTTTCTATGGCATTAAGAGTGGTGTCAGATTGGCAGTCTGGTTTGCTGACAGTTCAAATGTGCGTTTCTATCATGCTGGACATTCTCCTCATGCTGACTACAGAAGGAGGATATTTCAAAAAACCTGTCAGATATTTTGGGTTGGTAATCTGCAAAGACATTCATTTTTCCAAAGCAGAACAAATTGAATATGGATGTTTTAACTTAAATGGGGAAGCAAAAATCTTGGCAAATAATTAAATATATGTTTGCAAGATATATTGTAAGTGACATATCCTCATGACAGGGTGCAAGTCAGCTTGTATCTTCTAACTATTAAAGTAAAATTTCACTGTCAAGAAAAGCTCAGGCATCTGGCAATTTAGTAATGCCTTTCTACAAAATTATTGCCAAGGAGAAAATTCTAGGTATGAACTAGGCATTGGGGTCTGGAGACAAACAACATAAAATTGTAGTGGATCCTACTTTTCCATGTGACCTAAGGAAATCAGAAAAGATAAACCTAGATAATTACTCATGAACATTTAATGCATCTAAATATCTAAAGCTTAGATATTTACTCATGTGCCTATATTATGTGTTAGGTTTGTGGCAATGTTTGCCACCAGACTTGCCCATATCTTCCCAGTGCACTATTTAGTTCGTGAGAAGTTATGTTTCTGTGGCTTTCATCCTCTGCCTTAACATCGTGAATAGCCGTGGCATTTCAAAGCATTGAAAACTGCTTGTAAACAAGGGGAGAAAATGCTGCTTTCTACAGCAGAGATAAAATCAGTGGATACTGAAACCACCTTTTAGGTCCTTACAGGTGTGTGGGATTAGTATTCACACAAATTTAGGAAGGGAAGTCAGGTGTGCACCATGTCTCCTACCTCAGGGAGTTACAAGGCTGATTGTTAGCCTGCTAGCCTGAGGCTGGTCTTGGGATGGCATCAGCTGGTGTCATTGTGAAGCTGCAGTTGGATCGAAGGCTTGGAAATGGTTGTCACTGGAGGCACAAGAGTGAAGGTACTGATTTTGTGGTGCTTTTTGTCCCTTGGAGTATCTGCTGAAGTTTCTGTTGCCACTGCAGCTTCAGAGCAGTATATGGTCCATGTGGCCCTTGTCAGCTGGGGGCTCTTCTTTGCAGGATACAAAGGGCAGTGGCTCCTGCTGGTGCTTTTAGATCTATCAAAGCAGCCTTTGGTATTTTTGAGTAAAGTTGAAAAATATTCTGTCCTTAATAATACATTAGATTTTTTTTTTCTCTTTGTTCACGATCCATCTGAAGGTACTTGTACAGTTGTATCTTATTTTGTTTGAAAATACTGTTAGTTGTTCTCAGCATGAAGGTTGTTCTCAGAGAACTTGCTGCAAGCATGAGGTGCCTGACATTAGAATTCTGGACTGTACTGAATGGCTCTCAGGGGTGGAGCATCCCCTGTTGCTTCCCTGCTTGGGCTGGAAGCACCTGGAATTAGGGTTAGTTTCCCCTCTCTTTCCTGGTGTCTTATGCTGAGCATGTCCATGCCCCCCAAATTGAGAGTAGACCATATGTGGAATAAACTTCATAAGAAGTGGTGAGATTTGTCAGCCCATGTAGTAAGTTAGTGTTTAGAAATTGTACTGAAAGCTCCCCGGAGGATTTGAAAATCCAAGGAGATTAAGTCCATTTGCTGATAAACAAGGCAGGACCAACAGAGTAGCAGGAGGGGTACCTGGGAGAAACAGTTGAGAGAGCTCCTGCTCTGAGCCCTCTTGCTGGTGGGAAAATGCATGGGATTTGCTGTCAAGATGTGATGAGACTGGTAATCCTAAAGAATGCTTGGTTATGTAGGTTAGATTCAGAGTCAGAATTTCAGATTTCTTAAGCAGTTTGACACAGTGGATGTGTGAGAGTTTTTTATTTTTGCTTTGCTTTGGTTTTTTTTTTNGAAACACAAAATTACAGAGCAAGTTTTCTTTGACTTTCAGTTAGATGGTGGCACCTGCAGATGAACTTAATTCTTTTTTATGCACCCAATTGTTTTAATTGTGAACATGGCAAGAGAATGAAAAGTACTTTGGTTCTGTGGGGTATCCTACTTTTTTTCCCAAAGCTTTGCAAATTTGTATTGGTACTGTTGAGAACTCTGTTTTTCAACTCATAGTGTATGAGCATTATGTATTCAGTGCTTTTTATGACCTAAACTGTATGTATGGCACAGAAAGGTGCTCTGTGCAGGTTTCTGTACTACATGCACATCCGTTGAGTAAAAGGGAAAGGCAGGGAACATGCGGCAATGAACTAAAGGATGTTGAACATAGACTGTGAAGGAAACGAATTCTAATTGGAGACAAAGGAGGTTGCATTTGAAGGGAACCTTTTATCTCCTGACAAGATTTTAGGAATTCAGTGGCCTCCAGTAATTTCCTAACAGTGAACTTTTAAAGAGATTTTCCATTTCCTTGATTGCTGCTATATTTAAAGAAGATGGCACTTGAGAATTGAGAGCAGGACGCAGTGACCTTGCCTTACTCGTAATGCCAGTGGAAGCCACTGTTCTTGGAGCACTGCAATTCTGCTCTCTCTGGGAGGCTGCTTTTGATTTCAAGACAGAAGGCTGGAGCTCCCATATGAGAGACTGCTGTCCTGCATCTCTCACCGAGCGTGCATTAACTGGAGAGCAGGCATCTGATTAACATCCCTAGTGCTGTCATAAATCAATCTGCGTATGCTTAAACAAGTTACATCAGCCTAATGGGAAAAGATGTGGTGAGACAATTAAAAGAATTAACCCAGAGCAGGGGGGTCGATAGCATGGAATAATCTGTTGCTGGAGTGTGATTGACCAGGCGCCGTGGTAGTTCTGGCAGCCAGTCCCTGCAGGAATTGAGCCCCAGTCTCTCTCATGGGAAGGCTGATGCATTTTCAGAGGATCTGGAAACAGGGCTCTGGGGTTTCCAAATGCTTGAAGGTTGATGAGGTTTAATTATTTTTATTATTAATTTTTATTGCTCTGAGGTGGAAAGCAGCTGTGTGTGAATGAGTTCACTAGTGTGTGTGTAAATAAGCCAGCTCGGAGCCTTCCTGCCAGTGGAATCAGAGCATAAGCAATAGGGTTCAATCAATTTTAGTGATTTAATACTGTCTAGGTAAGCTTTTCTTCTTACTTACTGACTCAAGAAGGTTGTCTAGCAATACTGTTCTTGTGCTTTAGTGAGTTGCCTAAATTGAGCTGTGCAAATGACTGCCAATGGAAACCAGAAACTCAGACTTCTTATTAGATTTAGTACAGTGGTCATTATGGTGAATTTAATTACGAAAAAGGCAGGGGAAGGTTGCTAAAAAAAGAAATGGTTTTTTTCTTTTACTCCTCCCCACCTTGTGAAAAGTCAATTTGGCAATGCATATCTATCAGACTTAGAGCCACAGAGCATGCATTGCAAGCTCCTATTCAAGCTCAAGGCAGTTGCACGGGGGTCCTTGAAAAATGAGTCTCTATCGTGCATAGCTAGTATTCAATACCTGAATCCATTTCAGCCACGCCCCTGGGTGAGTTAATGGAAGCCTCTGGTTCTCCATTGCCCTTGAGTCTGTTTGTAATTTCCCTGGAAGATTTCTCTGGGAAAGCACAGAAAACACAGTCAGTGTAATGCACCCAGGACCAACATAAATCTCCTCCTTTCCTGACAGTTCAATGCAAAAAAAACCAAACTGTGCTGGAACTCATGGAGTTGTGAGAGTTTCTGTCACACAGGTATGTTTCAGAGAAAGTCAAGAGAGTCAAGAAGAAATTGAGAGCTGGTGGAAAGGGGCACTTGCAACATTGTATTTGTGTACTTGAACCTTTTTTTTTTTTTTCTGCAGCTTTGTTACTGTCTTCAGGCAGAGAAACCTCTGCTTGCAAATAATTTTCTTTACACCTTATCCCCAAGCAGCAACCAAGTGAAGTGTTACTGGGACCATAAGGGGCAGCATGAGTTCTTTGGAGGTGGGGGGAAACTCCACCATGTATCTCAGAGCATGTGATGTTGACACTGTGAGTCCACCAGACAACCAAAGCTTGAAGAGTGAGGCTAAAATGCTCATGGTGTCTCCAAGAAATTAAGTTATTGGCTGTCCAACCTTTTGCTTGCTAAGTGTGTCCCTTGGCTCAGGGCACACCAGGTAGTGCTGGGACTGGCACTGCTGCTGCTGCATTACAGCAAAACCAGCAGTGAGCAGTTAATGGTGCTGTGTCCTCCATTTCCAAAGGGCTGTGGAAATGGTTGTTTGAGGCAGCTGCTCCCCCTGCTCATGTACGTGTGACTCAATTTTTGTGTGTGTTGTGCTTAGATATGTTTTTGGTGGATGTGCTGAAGAGGGTCAGGAACAAAGAAAGGCTCTTGCTGGCCCAGGAGACCAGCAGCATGGAAAGGCTATTGAGAGCTGCAAAAAGAATGCTGGCCCTAGCTGCTCTGCTTTCTGCTTCCTGTTTTGAAGCATCCTGGCAGTGAGGTAACATGCTAGATAAACTTTGTGACCATTTTTCAGTGTGTCAGTTGCATGTATAAAGGATCTCAGCTCGGAAACCCTACCAGGACAGGGCAGGAGTAAGGGTTAGTGCAAACCTGGCTTTGACCCTCCCCTTGCAGCTATCCAGATGCATCTTCTAGCACAATGCCTTTAGCAATCATCGAACTTTTGACCCCAGTCTCTGAAGTAATGCCAAGTATGTTTAGCACACATACAAATGAAGTGGAAATTATTATTGGCTTGCTCATGACCTGCTGAAAAATGGTTCCCCTCCAGGGGCTCTGTTTGCATTTCCCTCAGTCTCTCGGAGCACTCAATCTTTCAGCAGTTTCACGTGCTACAAACTGAGCATCACTGTGCTTTTGATTGGATCGACCTGCCCTTGTCTGTGCACTCCAACCCCTTCCCTGCCTTAGGTTTTCGGAGGCAGCAGTAACAGGGCTCACACCTAAGCACTCCCTGGAACACACCCCACGTCTATGTTGTTATACCCAGGTGTGACTCAGGACCACATCTAGCTCGTGTCACTCTGGGAGCTGATCTCAGACTATTCTCTCTGTCCTTCAAGTACCAAGCCCCAGGAAAAGGAAATGCAGATCTGTAGGCTGTCAGGAGACTCTGCTGATCCAGATGACTGGTGGTCCAAATGGCAAGGTTTCTTCCAACCCTGAATTTTATTCCTCCTCTGCTTTCCCTCTGCATGCATATATTCATTTTGTCTGGGCTGCCATGAGTGTTGACAAAGCTGATCTCTTCTTTAAATGTCCATCATTGGAGCCCTTTCTCTTCAAAACAAATAAACTTCTAAATACCCAGAAACCTCTGAATTATTTATCTGAAATACAGGAATAAAAAAAATATTATTCTTATCTTTATTTCTTTCCTAGGCAAAGGTACACATAAAGTTCGAGATAAGGTCAAAGCTCATTGAGAGAATTGCTACATGTTCTGTGTAAATACAGAGTGATTCCAACAACTGGATTTTTCTTTGTAAGAGTCTCCTTTTGCATTTGCATGTAAATGATCACAGAAGGAAGGAAATCCCAGTATTCACCTTGTCACCTCATCCTACACACTACAGTTGAAATATCCTGAGTTGTTGATCCATCTATTTTGCAATTTTTGATGCTTATTTTTTTTTTTTTTCTTTTTTCTTTCTCTGTTGTACTATTTCAGTAAGTGGCGTTTTCTTCTCCCAAATGTGTTCTTTTTGGTGGGCTGAGGGTAACACTACCATAAATAAGACAAGGCTTCACTGAAAGGAGTAATAATCAGCTCATTAAAAATACTAAATAAAACAGCCATGTTGAGCTGTCTTATTAAAAATAAAAGGTAATTATTTATTTGTTTCTAGGCTCTTTTCTGTCAGTATACCAGAGCTTGTGTTAAGATAGCAGCTGTTCCTGGCAGAGTACCGTGTGTTTGCATGGTGTTCGTATGACTGATTGACAGCTGGCCCTGTGACAACAAAGCCCCCCCCCTTCAAAGGGATGGCAGGACTGCACCTTGACGAGGGGATGTGGCAGACCAAGGGGAGCAGGGCCCTGCTGCTCTGTTCCTGCTCTGCTGTTTGCTGCGGTCCGCTTGGAAATCCTGCTATTGTGCCGAGGGGCAGCTGGGAGCCAGGCAGCCTGTGCGTGTCCCCAGTGCTGCTCCCTCGCCCTGCTGTTCGCTCTGCGTGCAGCGCAGGGCTGGGGGCTGCTCTGGAGCAGCACATTAACCGGCTATTCCCAGCACCCCTTGAACCTCGACTTTTTTCCTGCCACGGGACAGCTCTTCTGCAGCCGTGACAGGCGGGTGGTGGTGCAGCCGGAGCAGTGCCGGCCCCAGGGTGTGCTGCCGCTCGGGGGTGCGTGTCACCCGGGGACTGGGGGGAGCGCTGCGAATCTGGAGCAGTGCGGGAGGGAATCGAGCTTCTGCTCCACTGAACCACGTGGAGGAAACGCGGGGCTCTGAGGCTCTCTTTGGTGTCAGTGTGCAGGTGTGCATGTGTGGATTTTTCTTCCCGAGCCTACAGCCATGTGAGAGATGCTTTTGATGTGCACCCAGTTGCACTGGGCAGATTTCCCTTGCACTAGGGCAGGGCTCCTGTCTGTGCACCAGGTCCTGAGAGGACTTTGTCCAAAGTGAAACCCGCCAAGCTGCTGCCCTGGCCACCCATAGAAGTGCGTCTCTGAGCTGTATAGAAACACTGTTGGAGAGGCAAGGTGACAGTGTGGCCTTCAGAACTGCTGGAAAGCAAGCGAGGATTCAGCCACACCCCCAGTTTCTCTAGTGTGACCTTTTTCATTAGAGACGATGTGAAGAAGTTGTAAGAATCATGGGAACCCGTTCCTCTGAAATTCTCCTGAGCTTTTGAGATTCTGCTCCACATGAGAGTATTGCATGTATTGTACACACGAAGGCGTGTGGGCTCCTTCTGAGTCCTGTAGTTTCAGCGCACTTCAAAAAGGGCAGGGCACTTATGCCAGGGGTTGGTTGCACGAGGGGGAAGAGACAGGAGGGAAGAAATAAAATGTTTTTGTTGCTAATGTAACGCGAATTAGTTATTGGCTACACTGCTCTACCTCCAGGGAGTTTATGCAAGTGGTAGCTTAAATTTCAGATTTACGCTGCGTGAAGTGCCCAGGACCCTTTCCCTACACGGCTCTGGCAGGCAGATGATTTGGGAGCAGATTTGTGGCCATTCAATGCCACCTTCTGGTTGTAAATGTAACAGCAGAGCTGCTCGTAATGGGTTTGTTGCTGCCTTTGATAAACTGGGATAACAAATATCTAACTTTTTGGTGGCTTTCTTGGATGGTGGCTTTTTGGTGGCTTTCTACTAAGTAACATGAAAATTTTCCCTTGGATTACTGTTCATATTAGTAAAAATATAAAAAAGATAAAAATAAAAATACTAAATTGTGATTTGCTGCTGACCTTAGAGAGTCAAGGTTCTGGAAAAGGGCTCACCAGCCTCGCTACAGAAAATCTGCCTCAGCCATTTCTTTGTGTCAGTAGCAAAAGCCCGATTTTCAGTAGCTAGCAGATGTTTGTCCTCTGGACAAATTACTTAATGATACATTGCTATTAGAGGTTTGGTTTTTTGTTTAGGTTTTTTTGTTTGTTTGTTTTTTGGTTTTTTTTTCTTTATTTAAATGGCCTTTCTACTCAGCATACAAGAAGTCCTTCCTTATGAAAAGAAAATAATTGGGTTACCATGAAAGCTTGTGATAAAAAAAGGATTTTTAGGAGCTTCTCTTCCTATGCATTAGTCCTATGTGTAAACTTTTCACTGGCTGCAACTAAAGTCAGTAAATATTATGAGTAGAATCGAATTGATGTGACGGGGTTGGAAGAAATGACCTGTTTAAGAAGAAAACTGCTCCTCTGTGGTTGCATTTGGGTGCTGGGGGAAAGATTTCCGTGGTGAAACTCTGCGGGCTGTTTGCTCCTGGCTGTTTCCCCAGTAGGGGGTGCAAAGGTAGCGTGTGTTTTGGGGGAAAAAAGCCCTTTTCTTCTTCAGCTCAGCATCCCTTATCGAGTGCAAAGGAGAAAGAGAACACAGAAGAAGCGAGTGTAAGCAGGCGGAGGAGCGTTGTTTGATAGAATCTAATTTCATTTTGCACATATGCCAGTTGCTACAGGAGATGCAGCCTGGCAGGGAATGGGGTTCCCTCTATTTACTGTAACTCATTTTTATTTTCTAGAGAGTATTTTTGTTGTTATTGGCAACATACAATTTCTGTATGTCTTTTTTTGGTGGGAAAAATATTTTATTTTCATGTTTGAGCTATGGAGCAACTTCTGATTTTTCATTCCCTTCACAAAGATCTGATGCCACCTTTTGCATGTAAAAACCACATTTTTTCTGAAGTGAGAAGGAACTTAGTTATTGGGGCATACCATGAAATGAATTCCACCTTCAGAATGACAGTACACTTACTTAATGTTTTCTCTGGTTTCTTAGATGGTTGGAGATATAAACTTCCTTCTCTATTACTTACCACTATAAACCCCGATTTGCTGCTTTAGCAAGTGTTGTTTTTGGCTGGGGTATGCTGACCACTGGATTCTGCACAGAAACAACTGTCTGAGACTCTGATGGCAGTTGCATATGTTTAGAAAATTTGTTAATAAATGTTACATATTTTCACTAGACTATGTATAGGCTAATGGTATGTATTTAGTGGTAGAGTTATTTGAAGGGAATTAAGAAGTACAAGACAGTGTTTTTGACATAAAAAGTGAAACATTCCTTGACAAATGTTGGTATCTTCATGCTTGATAGAACATTTAGCAACTTTTTCCTCATTTAGGAACTACCTTAAAGTTATTGGCTTCAACAGGAATTTTGTAGGAGGCAGTCCTAGGTTAGTACTCTCTAAACACTTCATGAGGATCCTGATAAAAGCTTCCTCTCTTCAAGGATTTGTACACTGTGGTTTATGATCAGTGGATCAAATATTAATTCGCTTGTGACATTGTCTTTTTTTTTTTTTTATTTCTTTCTATTGTAACTCAAGTAATGCATGAAGATTATGTCAGTGAAGATGGTTTACAATGTAGGAGATGAGTATTGTTCAAATTATTTGTTTGGTGAACAGCGAACAAAAATATAAATCTTAAAAATATAAGAAACAAATTTCTTCCTGACAGAGGTATTTTCCATTAAGGGCAGCCTGCTCAGATGCTATATTTATTTGTTCCCAGTTTGTCAAATCCAGATTTCAGAGCAAAATCCACAGCATTTATGCAACAGCACAAAGCAAGTGGCAGCTGCTGTCCGGGCTGCTTAGAGTCGATTAAGCTGCAGTGAGGTGTGTGCTGCCACTGGCCATCGGCCTGAAGAGGGCAGATAATGAATGTTCCTCTCACTTGTCACAGTCAGCTCTGTCCTGGCAGTCTAAAATAAATCACAAGCTGAGCCATGGCTGGGCTCCTTAGACAAGGTGCTGAATGCAGGAGCCAGCCTTTAGAGGTTTCCACTATTTTGTAACTGCAGCCTGAATGCACCTCTGTGTCTTTGCCTTCTTCCAAGGAATATCTTCTGTGTTTTTGGGCACTCCTTTGGTTCTGGTCTTACTTATGCAACCTCCCTTTTCATACTGTCTGAATGGGTGCTGAGAGAAGACACCCTGGTTTCTGCAGGAAATTGTATAGTCCACTTCCAATTAAAAATCCACCAGAAACAGCTCATGTTTTTACTAAAGCTTCAGCAAAGACTGAAGGAAATGGAAGCTCTCCCCTGCTGAGAGAACATCAAAGCAATTTCTGAAACGGAAGATGCATTTATCACAGAGTCTCTGGCCTTCCCTTCCCATTGCTCGGCTTTCTGCCCCTTTGTACTGTCAGTCCGGGACTGATGATCTACATTCAGCAGCTCTCTTCCAAGTCAGATTATTTTTTGAGAGGAGGCACAGCACTGAATGACCTTCCATTTCCCAGCTGAGAATCCAAGTATCTAGTCAGCAAATACTCAATGTGGTGTGTTTGGAGATGACCTTGTGGCGTGCCTTTGTGCTGGTAGTGGTGAAAGAAGAGAGGCGATTTCCGCGCTTGATCCAGCAGAGGGCACGGGTTGGCTCCCGGGATTCACGCCAGATCCAAGCGCACATGGAAAAGACAGCTCATTGTTCATGTACCGCTGTAATTTCTGCCACCGATAAGACACACTAGGGCGTG
This sequence comes from Rhipidura dahli, assembly GCA_013399225.1. NCBI lineage: Eukaryota > Metazoa > Chordata > Aves > Passeriformes > Rhipiduridae > Rhipidura > Rhipidura dahli. The sequence continues at coordinate 802,969 of VXAC01001167.1, forward strand.
TATTTTGTATTTTGGGGATTATCACACTTCTTGGGTGATTAAAGTCCGGGGGCAACCTGAGGTCTGTGGTAATCACTCAGAAATCCACTGCCAGCTGGATCTTGTGGTTTAAGGTGATGATGCCATTTCCTTCTGTAGTTTTGGATGCTGCAGCAAAAGTCAGGTGCTGCCATTGCTGTGGGGAGGTGGGATGCCCAGAAAAGTGGAGAGCCCTGCCCAGAGCATGGCTTCAACCACCCAGGAGTGAAGGTGGCTTTTGTAAAGAGCTGGGCTGGCCGCATCATGCTGCATCTGCTCCTCCTGCTTCTCAGATCTGCAGTGGCTGTCGGGCTGAGCTAACATGATTATCCCCAAGATGAGATTACCCAAAGGTGATTTTTTTCTTTTCTTGCTGTGACAGGTTATGGGAACTGACTCTTCACCTTTGAAGTCACAGTGACGGAATAGGGCTTTTTTCAGGAAATTAAAGATGGGAACCGTAATTGTGATTATGTATCCCTTCCCATCTCATTTTCCTATATCTATATCTTGGATCACCAACACTCTGCTCTGAGCAGAATTTTGAGTGTAGTGGGACAGTCGCCAGGGATCTGTGATAGTGAGAGCAGCCCTGGCTCGTGGCTCTTTGGGGGCACGTGCAGGTGGAGATGTTTGATGGGACAGGGAGTACCAGTCTCCTTGAAGGAGTTTTTGGGGTTTTTGTCTCTAATTTTGAAGCAATGTTTGTACCAGTGTTGGTAAGGCTATATCAGTGTCAGAATAGCAGCCTTAGACAATGTTCAATTTTAAAAGGAATATGTTGTCAGTTTATTGATCATATGTAAAACAGCAGTGGCAATGCCTACAAGAGGGCCTGTGAAGAATTTATGGAAGAATACCTAGACTTGGTCGTGTGTTGTCTGCAGGGCTGCAGTGTGGTGGGTAGAGCCTGCAGTGCATATCAGAAGGTCATGTGCAAGGAACTGGAGAAGTAAATCTAATTATTACTCTTGCAAAGACTGTTTGCTGTCACTTGATTACGTTTTTCAATCATATGCTGAAACAACATGAGTTGTCTGACTCCTTGGGGGGTCAGTATGGTTTTGCACTGATTTGATTTTTGATGTGGCATGCTTAATTACTGTAAAAAGGCATGCAAGACTTTGAAAAGGAAAATAGTATGATACAGATATATTTGGTGACAGATCAACATATCTTAGTGTTTTGTAAGAGATCAACATTATTTTCTCTAAGGGAAAATGGCCCAAAGAGACTTCCACCATACAGTGACACAGAATATTACACCTGCTCAATAAATCAGGTAATCTGTGATCAGAGCCAGTCTCTGTACATTGTAGCAGGCCCTTAAAACTTGCATTCAGTGGCCAGTTGTCCTTTTGCCTCAGTGCTTAATGATAGTCACACAGAACTATCTGTGGCAACTTTTGAGGTTCTGTGTAATTTAAACAGAATACTTTAAATAACTGTGTGAATCACAGAATTAACTAGGTTGGAAAAGACCTTTGAGATCATCAAGTCAAAACCCTTGAGAGCACAGGGGAAGAAGCCACCCAGCTGGGCCTCTCCTCTTAGCTGGTCACATTCCCCGCCAGCCCCTTTCCTCAGGGAGAAAGAGGAATTTGTATTTTCTGCTTCAGAGGATGAAATTAATTTTGTAAAGTGCAGGCTGTTCAGGGCTTGCCTGAGGTCTGCTCACAGGGAGCAGGCTGTCTCTCTGGTCAGGTGGCCTGTGGAAAAGCTCAGCTGTGGGAAACAGTTTGATGGTAATGAATGAGCCACAAATCTGCCTGTGTGACTGCTGTGGCCACATCATCCCATTTTCAGTGTCTGTCAGCATAAGTTTTGCCCCAATTTCTTGTCTGTTTCCCTTTCAGACAGTCATTCCACAAATGACGCTATGGAAAAGCTAGATTAAAAAGTCACATAAGCTGCTTTAGCAGCCATTAGTTTAAATACACTCAGCAGTGTAAACATTCATATGCCAAATCAATTCAGTAAATGGAGACAGGTCACTATTAAATGGACTGGAGTGTACTCAGCAGATCCTCTCAGCAAGAGATGCAGGGGCTGTTCTCTCTCTCCAGCATGTTACTCTTACTAGAAACAGTTTATTGGAGAAATTATTTTATCATTACTTGGAAGTAACGATAGAGACTTGGTTAGAGAGGTCCCTAAGAGGCTTAATGTATCTCCAGGATTGGGAAGACTGTGCTTGCTAGCAAATGGAGGTACTTTTGAGTTGGAAACAGCCAAGTGGGTGCAATTCCCTGTCTTGGGCTCCCATCCCTAAGTGCATGTGCTTCTGGAGTGAGAGACAGCCTGGAAAACTAACAGCAATACGAACTGCCAATGCTTTTCTCTTCCAGGTATGCCATGGTATGAGAAAATGGCTTTTCTCTGGGCATACTTGGCCAATGCTGCTTGGACAGTTGCACTAAAGAAACAGTGAGGGCCTCAAACAGCATCATGGGCATCAGATGCCCTGCAGTCATTGAGATAAATATCTGCCTCTGCTGTGTCTTGGGGGTACTCATCCCAAATCCTTTCACCAAGTGTGGTAAGCCTGTCCTGGTGGGCTGTGGGAAAGGGCTTTCTAACACCTTTGGCAGGTTACATCTGAATATATCCTGGGGCATGCTCTGTGCACATGCTGGGTGAACAGAGGCTGTGGGCTTTGTGATTCTCCTTCTTTAACAAGAGAGAAATAATACGGTAGGAATGCTGACTTTTCAGAAAAAGCACAACCAAGAAATGCCTGGTGATTTTTTTTCCTGGCTGTGAGATTGTCACAAGCTGAGCAGATCAAATGGCCACATATCCTTTATCCTCTGCCATGTATCTCCTGCCTGAAGAGGCTGTGAGCCCCCAGCAGAACCTGGCAGCCCCTTGCAGAAGTTAAACAAGCTATTCACATACTTGTACATCATTATGTACTTATAAGTGAGGAGTACTCAAAGCTCCTCAACACACAGACCTGTTGTTTCATTACAAATAAAATCAATGTGATATGATTTTGATTTCAATGCTGTCTTGAGGGGAGGGTGATGAAAAATCTAATGTGAAGTTGGTTCATCCCTATCCATTCCATGATAAAAAAAAAAAAAAAAAATCCAGTGCCCTTGTCAGGGGACTTGCAGAACTGGGAACATTGGGAAGTGCCTGGGCATTTGCTAAGCCTAAAATCTTAGTGTAGTATTAAAGAAATATTTTTCTCATTACACTTCCAGTTCTGAAGTTTTTTTATGACAGGAAAAAAACTAAGAATAAAGGGATTGACTGAGGTTTCCTTGGGGCCTACTAAGGCTGCTGCAGTGATGGGAAATGTCATTAGGCAATCTCAGGTGTGCCCAAGCTGTGCATCTTTTCTGGCTGTGGGCATAGGATGGGGTGACTTGGCATAGGGCCACATATTTTGTCCCTCAGGTGGAGCTTTGCCATTTGAGTGTACTCTGGTCATGGTAGCACAGGATCGAGTAAAGAGAATTTGAGCTGTGAGGGAGAAGAGTTTTCATTTGATCAGTTGTGATCATTGTTGTTATTCCCATGTCCCCCACCAATGCTAGTGCAGGCAGTGAACCAGGATAAACTAAAGCTGAGGAGTTTTGCTCAGAGGCTGCAGTACCAGGGAAACACAGCACTGAGCCAGCATGGAGCAGCGTTCCACTGCCACAGCCTGAGGGCTTCCCCTGCAGACAGGGATATCACTGGTGTCACCTTCGGTCACCACGGCACACCCCTCTGAGTCAGCTGCTACAGCCAGTGATTGCTGTGACTGTCACTGTCACACGGAGTGCCTAACCTGGGAGATGGACCTCAGATCTGCTGACTCTTCACTATTGCAGGCCATGGCCCCACTTGCATAATAACATCGATCTCTTCCAGTTTCAAAGATTGGACTTTCTTATGTCAGGACGAGGTCTTGGTTTTTATTTGTTTTTAAGAATGAAGAGGAGAACAAAACCTTTACAGCCTCCTCATCTGGAGTGGCTATTATTTCAGACTATAACTATATCCCATATAGAGCCTAAAATTTAAAAAACCTGTTTTATCAAGCTAATTTCAGGAGGAAATGAGAGCTTAGATAATTGCTGAACTTGCTAATCACTTTAGAAGTACCACTGAGCAAGTTTTAAGAATTCTGCAGAATGAAAGTAATCAGAAAGATTTTATTCCAAAGGGCCAAGTGTATGAAAGCCAGGAACTTCCTGTGTAACCTGCTTGGGATGTTTGCCCATCACCTACTGTAGGGGGTTTGGTCCTGAGTGAAAGAAATTACTGAAGTCAAGAGTTGAACAGGTTTGCACATGTGATACAGCAAAACTGAATAAATTTCTCCTCTGTGATTCTACCACTGTGTCCTTGTCTTTCACCTTTGTATCCCCCCTGCTCTCTGTAGTGCTGCTTCTCCCCTCATGTCTCAGTGAGACCGAGTGCCCCATAGGCAGTGATATTCCTGCCGTGGTCCATGAGGTGCTCAGTCTAACCTCAGGAGGCTCAAAATAAATACCTGGAGTTTATATTTCCTCCAGATATGTCTTATACTGGTTACTGTGGTATTGCTCCTTGGTTGTAGCAAGGTGTAGTTGAAAATGTTTTGTTTCCTTTTTAACTACCCAACTTTTCCAGAAAACAAAAGAAATTTGATGCTTCTTAAGGAAAACCATTGTGAGCACCATGTGAGGGTACCATAGGCTCTGGAGTGCCTGCCTGCAACCAGTTTGATTCAGCTTTTGATGAAGAACCCAAATTCCATTTTATCAGTGTGTTTGTTTATTTTGCTGGGATTTCATAGCTTTTTAAACAGACGTTCACCACATGTTTTGGTAGTGGTTGTGACAGTACATACGAACATTTCCTGATTCATTATTTCTCCTTTAACCATCTCTGTCTATCCTCTCCTTCTAATCTGTATTTAACAGATGAGTGTGTCTCAATAATGAACATTTGAGAATGTCACAATCTGTGTATGTGGCAGTCCTCCAAGTGAAGGAGGAAAACTCTGGGAAGAGTTCCTGGGTACTCATTTTACAGCTCAGCATTAGGCATCTGTTTAATTGTTCCTAACAAGCTGAAGCAAAATGGACAGGCGGACACAATCAGATATTTTTTAATTTACATCTCTATGATGTTTCCCATGACAGGTAGGGTTTGGCAGCCATTCTGTCTTTGGAGTATGAAAAAAATGGCAGGTTTGCAGAGGGTGGGTTTCCCTTGTCTCCATGTGGTGTTCAAAAAGGGCAAAAGTGAGAAGTGGAGAAACTTGCAGCCTTATTAAATCCAGTATTAAATTTTGAGTGGAACCTGTAAATTTAACATTGTTGCACCTCAAGGTTTTTTACTTCAGGATGATTTGGTTTTTGGGATTCATTTGCTGTTATGCTCCTCAGGCAAACTAGCTGGTGAAAAAACAGAGCTGGTCAGAGTAAGTGCTGATGCAGAAGCAGAAACAGAACACACAGGCTCACAAGTAAGTATGTAACCTGTAAATGTGCAAGGTAAAATGCATGGAGTAATGTGGCCCTGGCAGCTGTAAAGCGGGCTGTGGTCAGCAGGAGCTGGCACCCACTCCCTGGGACCCCTCAGGGATATCCCTCTCCGAGTGTGGGAGACCTCCTGAAGCCCCTGCTTTGGTGCTGAGGACTTATTTCATCCTGCAGCAATTGCCAAGCAAGAGGCAGGGCTCTCTGCAGTTGTTTTACTGAAGTCATTCCTGTTGTAGGTTTTGAGCCTGTTTTAGCTCTTCTCACTACTGACTTACAGTGGTGGTCCTCCCCTGATTAGGGGATGTATCAGTTTTCCTTGTGAAGGTCTCATGATGCCTATAAAGGGTAGTCCTGGAAAAACTGGTGGGATTTTGATTCACAAAATTCCTCCATGTTCAGCCTTAATGATTTGTAACCATAGGCAGGATAAAGCAGCTGCAGGAGCAGCCCCAGTTTCTTGTAGTGCTTTTAGGGATGGTTGTTTGTAAGGGTGAGTACTGTGACCAATATACTCATGTGTGGCAGACTAATGGCTCACAAGTCCCACATTTTCAAAAAGCTGTTGACAATTCACTACTCTTGTGGTCATCTGCTACTATACACTGAACAGTTTACAATTTATATTTTTTTAAAGTGTGGGAATATTTCTACCTCTTTCTAGCTTTCTTTGGGGCATGGTTTGTTTTTGTTTCTGCTTTTTTTAAACTGGCTGTTTCTGCATGATTAACTGGAGTCAATTTGAGGTTAAAGTTAATTTAAGCTGGATGCTATATTTAGCATTTATGGTGCTGAAAGGATTATAGGAAAATAGATACTACATAAGTGGCCATAATCTTCTCACTGCTTGTGTTACTTGAGTGGCAGAGAATGGGGTGCCAATCTGAGATTAAAATCTAATTTTAGGGAGTTAACAAGAGTCACATTGAAGCAAAAAAGTACAGAGGGATTAAATTTTGTGGACTTAATTTTTTAAATTGGGCCTCTGACCTGCTTAAAACCTTGCAATCATAGCTTTAACCAAAGTCTATGATTCTAAATTATGTACTATTTCCATACACCAATTTAATAAAATCAAACTAGACCCTTCAGTTATACCCTTGATGGAACAGCCAGGATACATTTTCAGAGGTCAGCTTTTTCCACTGCCTGAAGTTTGGCAAGCCAGCTCTGTGCCATTATTTTTGATTGCTGGAGGCAGTAGTTAGCCAGCTCCCCATCTGCATTCCTTCCTCCACGACAGTGACAGGAAAGCCCAGCCTAGGATGTGAGGAGCCAGTGCAGATTGCAGCTCTGCAGTTCCAGTACTGCCCCTTGGTCACAGTACAGCCATCTGGCCTGAAAAGATCTCCCAGTTAATTTTTTCCCCCCATCACCTGGAAAAAAGAAAGAAAGAAGAAATAGACTAGTGACAAGTAATGTTGTTTGCAGCCGTGGCCTTATGGCTCTGGAAGGGGGGTGGGCTACTTCTGAAAAGAGACACAGAAAATTCTAAACCATGGAATTCCCGTCATTGTGTTATAGATGAACCAGCTTCTCTGAGTTAAAATGTCAGTGCAACTGAGAAAGGACTGGCTGCTAGGACCCAGGCACTGCAGGAGTCTGGTGGCTTGGTGAGATAAAATGCACAGCACTGGCTTAGTCATTCTGCATTCTTCCAGTCATGTTTAATGGCTACCAGCAGGAGGAGGGACAGATCTTGCATTCTGACTGCAACTGAAACTTAAGCAAAACCAGCATCCAGAGAATATCTGAACTGGGCTCCCTTTTATTCCTGCTTGTCTGTAGGCTTTTAAATAACAATTAAACCCTCATAATGGGATTTGTGTACCATATGGCACTTTTCTCACAGGATGACACTTTCTTGTTGCTATCCTGTCACTTGTCCATATTTACAAATAGTTTTCAGCCAGAAAAACAATGGGCACAATTTAAAGACACCCAAGGAGAGAACACCATCCCTTTGCATAATTATTTGCAAATCTTTGTCTGAGGCATTGTGTTCTCTTGTGGTAGTAAATCAGTGGAGTAGATTTCAGTGGTGTCCTTGTTTAACCCCAGCCAGCAACTAAGCCCCACACAGCTGCTCACTCGCTGCCCCCGCAGTTGGATGGGGAGGAACTGGAAGAGTAAAAGTGAAGAGAACTCGTGGGTGGAGATAAAGACAGTTTAAGAGGTAAAACAAAAGCCATGTCCGTAAGCAGAGCAAAACAAGGAATTAATTCCCTGCATCCCATGGGCCCACACGTGTTCAGCCATCCCCAGGAGAGCCGAGCTTCCTCACATGTAACAGTTACTTGGGAAGTAAAATGCCATTGCTCTGAATGTCCCCGTCTTCCTTCTTCTCCCAGCTTTATTTACTGAGCATGATGTGGTCTGGAATATCCATTAGGTCAGCTGGGATCAGCTGTCCTGGTTGTGTCCTCTCCCAACTCCTTGTTCATCCCCAGCCTCCTCACTGGTGGAGTGGGGTGAGGAGCAGAAAGGCCTTGGTTCTTTAATCAATGTAATGAGTGTAAGTGGTGATCAGCCATAAGGAAAACATCCCTGCATTATAATCCAAAACATTGCAGTATACCAGCTGCTATGAAGAAAATTAATTCTAACCCAGGCAAAACCAGAACAAGTGGCAAGCTCAGGCCTCAGAAATGTTATAGTGAAAAGAAGTTAATAAATGCATACACTGTTGGGTGGTAGGATTCTGACATGCCTCTAGTCCTGAATTCCTTAGTTTTGTTTATAATACTCTCATTTTTGCTGGTAATGAATTCTGAGAAAAAGTAACTGCAAAAGGACACCGATTTTATTATTTGGTCCATGTAATAAAATACACACTAAGGTATTGCTTGTCTTACTGATGCTTGCAATGCTTGCTTCTCTTTTAATTTTCTCCTAGTCCTGTTTCAAAGCACTGAGGTTCAGCCAGCAGTAGTTACACAGCTGTTTGGTGGTAGATGGAGCCTTTAATTATGGACAATGCCATGGGATTTATGTTTCTAATTTCAGCTGCTGAATAGGTTTTTACAGGAGTCAAGAACCATTTTTTTTTCACTGATGCTTCAGGTTGAAACTCATTGCTGCTTCATGTGTTGTATTTATAAGTATGGCTGCTATATACATTTGATTTCAAATGCCATCTTTAGGTAATTGTGTCAGAGGTGCTGATACTCTGCTCTCACCACCTGTCTATCCCACAGCAGGTGTATCTGTCTCTCTGCAGTGCCCTCCAGTGTGCAGTTTCCTCTGGAGGATCCTGCCTCTGAATAAGCGCCTGGTGTCTTCAAAATCTTTAGACCAGTGAGGTTGGCTAGTGTGACTCCCTTCAGCAAGCACCCTGGGATCAGATCTGACCATGTCTGTGATGTGCTTCACTTTCCAAGTGCTCTGTGGATGAGTTTGGAGAAAGCAGTGGAACATTTCAAAGTAGTTTTGGCCTTAATGTAAAGAAAAGCATTCATAGCGTCACAAGGGCTGATCACTCTTCACTACCCAAGAAGATTTTACACTTGGTTTGCATCCTTAGGAATGGATTATGATCTCTCAAACTTCTGCTATCAAAATCTTACCTGATTGTCTATGTCACAACAGGACATAAGGTTAGCCCTTCTCCCTGACCATGAGGTCAGTGTGGCTCCACAATGCTAACCTTGCATCCTTGCCAGTCATAACCCCAGTAGCATCATTTGATGCTTTATGGAAGCATTGCAAGCACATTGATTACAGTGTAGGCAGTCCTGCTTCACCAAGGGCTGAGGAAATAAACTGTGCATAGGGGAACTAAGGGGTTACAGCCCACAGAACCAGGAAGGACAACCATAATCATCTAGTCTGAATGTAGGCCAAACATGTATCTTCAGAGGTACCTGTCTTTATCTAAAAGGTTGTAAGTGATGGTGGTTTCACTAGCTCCCCTGATAAACTGTTTCTATCTTTCATTGTCTTTGTTGCTGGGAAATTTCCCCTTATTTCAAGGTTGAATTTTTCTGACTTTAACTTTTATTCATTGGATCTTTGTCAGCCAGATTGGAAAGCTCCTCACGTATGTCTTCCCCAAGAGCAATTACCTACACAGTGTGATGAAGGTATGTCTATGCTTTCTCTTCAGTGAGCTGAATATGCTGAGCTTCTTACCCATCCCATCAGAAGGCACAGGCTTTTTTTTTAAAGCCAGAGAATTCATTTGTGACACTCACTTGAACTCTGTCCAATATCTTCAAATCCTCTTAAAATGCAGACACTAGGACAGGATTCAGTAATGTAGTAAGGGTCTTGGCAGTGCTGCCAAATGATGCTGAAATCCTTCATTATTTCTGCTTCATATTATTCTCCCCCACCCATATTCAAGAATCTCATTAGTCCTTTTTGCAACAGCATTGCCCAGACAGCTTACATTGAGGCGATTATCTATAATGACCCCTAAATCCTTTTCTGAGTTCTGTTTTTCAAAGCAAAGTCTTCCATCGTGTAAATATAAGCAATTCTTGGATCTCAAACACTCGATCTTACCAAAATACATTTTTGCAGGTTACAGCTGTTTACCCTGATGGCTCATTTACCCATCTATCTCTTAGTTACTACCCCACACAGTTTTGTGTCACCTAAACATGGGACTATAGCATAGGGAAGCAAAACCAAAAAGTCAGTCAAGAAAAAGTCTCTGGTTTAAAAATGTCCCCATTCAGTGGTATCTATGACTTGCATTTTAAGATCTGCCAGTAGCCTAGTATTCAGTTCATAGAACATATTATGTGGTAATTCCATAAAAGGTATAATTAGCTGTATTTTACTTATCCTTACAAGTATCCTGGAGAAACTGAAGTTTTCGCTAGGAACACATGAGTCTTTGCATTTTGTTCTGGAAACAAATATCATGATGTAAATTTCTTCACATCTAGTCAAGTCAAATAATTTCCAAATTACTTGTTCTCATTCAGTTGGCAAAACCAGGTCCAGCCATTAATTAAAAATAATTATTCCTAATTGGTAGTACAAGAATGTGATTCTAGGAAGGTCTTTTCTGGCTTAAATGATTCAACAGTGCTGAGTTGCCTAGTCCCAGGTTTTAAATCTTTGCTGAAAACAGGCTGCAGTGAAGTGACTCAATGTGCAGACAAAAGATATGAAACAAAACCCCCCCCTCTTTTCAGATTTATAGTCTAAGGTGTTTTTCCTTACTTTCTGTGTGGATTCCACTTCTGGGGAGAGCATATGTACCGAACTCAGGCTTGGGGACCATCCTCCAGCAGCTGATATATCACACGCCATGCCAAGTATCTCAGTATGTAGATCCTTTGTTGATAAAGGGCTAATGGTAAATCAGCCCACTGTCTTGTATCCATTCACATTTTTGTTTGTTACCTATTTCAAGAAAGTTGAAACCTTCCCAGTAAAGGAAAGGCTTCAAAGTCCTCTGGGAAATGCAGCATTTAATCCATATATCAGAGGCACCATTCCATGTGATACCTAGGACATGCTGCCACTCAATGAGCTGCTGAGACAGAGGCATAACTGCAGAGGGCTGATCAGCTTCAAAGTTTGAACTGACTCAGGTTCAGTAGTGAAAGAGCTGAAAAATATTGCCACCAAAAAATTGGGGTTGCTTTCCTTCTGTTTGTTTGATGGCATTTTCCCTGCCCCATCTGTAGTTAATAGCACCCTTAAGCTGTTGTTTCTACAGTTGATTTCAGCACAATGGTCTCTCATGCAATGTTGTGATTTGCTTGCTAAACTGCTTGTCTTTGAATGATGGGTCAGCTTATTGATAGAGAAATCAAGAATTTTGCTGTAGCACCTCATGGTGTAGTTCAGTGGAAGAAATCTTGGGGCACTGGACACAAAGCAATGAACACCATGAAAAAAAATCTGTTTTCTCACTGTTCACCAGGAAAGTTAAGAGTGGCTTCTCCAGCAATTATAGCCTCCAACTGTTGCCTGTCAAAATACACTTTGTTTTCACTGTCAAGATCTAAAGCACATTGAAAACTTAGCACTCTTGCTGTAGCACTTGCAAGTTTGTTCTTTGCTTCCACTTACATAATATTCTTTGCTGATTTTATATCACAGAATCATAGAATGGCTTGATTTGGTTTGGAAGGGATCTTGAACATCATCTAGAGCCAAGCCCTCTGCTTTAAGCAATGACACCTTTAACTAGACCAAGTTATTCAGAACCCCATCCAACCTGGCCATATGTAAGTTATCTATTGCTGCACCATTTCAGTCCTTTCTTTAAAAATAAGATATATGTTTGTAGGACACAAATGTTTGTCTTCTTAAAGTCACATTCTTGTACTACAATAATTAGAAATAATTATTTTTGAAACTTGAATTTTGATAGCACTGTGAAAAATATTAGACCTTGCTTTGTAGCTGCACAATTATTTTTCCAATTCCCAAGAACAAATTGTTAGTAAAGAAAACACATTTTCTACCATTAGAGACCTGTTGAACTAGGTATTGTCTTCTGAAACATATTTCTAAACAGTGTTTAATTAGTTTGCATTAATTTGAGACCTGGGTTAATTAAAGTTAGATTCTTTTAAAACAGGTAATTGAATTTGCATCTGAAATACTTCTCAATATTAAATTGACATTTAGGTGCAAAATAATAATTGTCTTGACCATTTCTGTGGGTCAGAGTCTCAAAGGAGGTAGCAGCGCTCTGCAGCTCCCTTTGCCCCACCTCTCTGGCACTGTTCAGGGGTGTTATCCCTAACCAATGAACCCTGTGCTAATCTCCTGCTTCTTCTGGAACAAGGAAAACCAGTAGCCCAGGACAGCCCCTTTCCACAGCACTACCTCTCCTCTTCTGACAGTTTTGTGATCTGATGTTCTGTTCCAAACAAAACCTTCTTTGGAAAATTTCATACATGGCTAACACTGGAAGACATTACAGTCTATGGAAATCCAAGGGTCTCAGAGTGCTAAAAAAACAATTCTTAAATCTTGCATGTACAATTTCAATTGTATTAATAATCATTCAGACTTGCATCTCATTGACAAGCATATTTGTGCTTCATGGTGCTGTTATTGGATCCTTTTGTCTTTTAATGATATACACAAAATATTAAATTAGTAAACTTCCAAACACCACCTAATATAGATGTGTGGGCATGTGTGTTCACCATTTGAAAATTCTTATTATTTTACATAACATTAATGCACCAGGTCCATCCTCCCTTTTTGTCTGCAGAAAGTGGAATGCCTGTTTTCATAACAAAAAGGCTTCTGCGTGTTTACTATGCTAGCCTGGCCAGGGTAGCTCACACAGACCATTGACTGCAATCCTCTGATGAACAATCTTGAGTGTGAAAGTGTATAAAAAGGCAGATGGTACCAAATATTTTTCAGTTTAAGTCCAATGTACAAGCTCACTATCATGGGCTGAGGTGTGAGCCTCTACTTTGTCATCCTCACAGGTGAAACACGAACAGAAATTTAAGTGAGACATAACAGGAAGGATGAGTACTTGTGACTAACACTTGCCATTCATCGTTTTATAAGGATCTTATGTTACACTTTTTGTATTTGTATCCCACCTTGTTGAACCAAACCAATGATTAGCACTTGGGTCCGTGTTTAAGAAGTTGGCAGCCCTTTTTTCCTCTGTGCTGACAAAACCAGTTCACTGCACTGTTTTACAATAATGCAATCCAAGGAGGTGTGATGATAGACTGGGAACACTGCTCCTCTGACCCTATTGCTGAGTTGTTGTGTAACGCTCCCATCAGCTGTACTGGGGTGCTGGGAAAAACACATCAGAGTGTGTGTGAAGCACATGGAGAATGTGCACTGCAGAAACACCAAACTCCCTTTTACTGAACTGCAGGGTGTTTGTGAGGGTGGGCAGTATGGGAAGGCTGAGTCAGCAAGATCTGGATTTGCAGCGCTATTGAGGACCCAGTAACTTCATTTGGAGTTGTAGGCCTTTAATAACCTTGAAAATAGAACTGCAAGAGATGCTATTTAAGGTGTGAGGCATTTATGTCTGCTGAAAGAAAACCTGAAGTAATTATGCTTTATATATAGAGATAAGGAGGAAAAATTGCATTCTGATTTTTCTTTGAAAGTCTGTTTTTCATCAGTGTGTCAAAACACAAATGAGCAGAATTAGTTTGCCTGTAAGAAGGATAGTAGGGTAGTTAAGTGATATTGGATATAATATTACAGATCACTGGATGTTAAGAGTGGTTGGATGCTGAATCAAGTGAACCCTAAAGAAAGCCACACCTTCCTCTTCTGTTTTGGTTGTGTTCAAAACCTTCCCAACAAAGGGTGCAGTGGCTAATGTGATGTAACCTGAGGTGTCATTTAATTATTTTTAACAGTGGGCCTGCTGTTGTTGTAATCACTCTCATCTTTAGTGACAGGACAGGTATTAATCACTGATGTTCACATTGACTGTACTGACATAAGCTGAATCACCATGCTTTTGTTCTTACAGAGTTTGCTTTAGAGAATAGGTGGAATACTACATCTATAGGAGTGTCTTGCACCCCTTGGATAACTCCCTGGCCTGTACTTTGGTTAAGGTAATGTAAATCCTGTTTCTAGCCAGCTGGAATTCTCCAGAGTGCAAAAACATTATGGGATTTTGTATACTTCAGTCTAAACTACTCAAGATAACACTTTGTTGTGACAGGTGTTATTAGGATGGTAACAAATATCCATTGGCAAGACCCAGACAACCAGCAGCACCACAGGGCACTGAGCCAGCACGTGGTGGTGAAGGCTGACTGTGCTAAGGACAAACTGTGTAATTAACTGGAAGTATGTGTTGGGCTTCTTGATGCACTGCAGTTTGCTTTCGTACATTTTCCTGAAGCACAGCACACATGTTCAGGCCTGTTAGTGGTCATCAGCCACTTGTTAGTGTGGATAAACCAGTGGTGAGAACTAGTCATAGCTAGAAAAATGACCAGTTGTCAAGTACTGCTAGATCTTGGTGACCAGTCCCTGAAAACTCTCATGGTTAATTATGTTTAATTCCATATCTTTCTTTGTTTCAATTTTTTTTTTTGTTGGTTTTTTTGGTGTTTTTCTTTTTTTTTTTTTTGTTTTTTGTGCGAAGAGAGTGAGAGTATCCATGATCCAATAAATAACCCATGAGCAACCTCAGTTCCTCCACTCTTTGGCAGAAAGTCAGCAACCAAGGCTATGAACAGTTTGTTCAAATGCTTTGTTTGCCTCTTTTCACTCAGTCAGGAGCTTTTACTTGTATGAAGGAACCCTCAGGCTGGGACAGATATGGACCTGACTGGATGAGAAGCATTTGTTGAAGATATTTAGGGTGGAGATAAATGGCAGGAGAAAGGATTCAGGTTTTATATACATCCTTAGGTTTGGAGGTGTAGAGTGAAACCAGGTGGGATTTCTGACCAGATGGGAGCAACACAGCACACAGGAAACCACCTGTGGTGAGGTGTCTCTCTCTCGGGTGGGACAGGCTGTTCTCATCTCGCTGTAGTGCACTGTACTGCATCTGCTTAGTCCCAAGCTTTTAGCACTATGCTGGGCTATATGAACATGTCCTGTGTTCTTCACAGTCCATCTCTCATAAGTTTTGCACCATCCCTAGGTCTGAAAGTTTGCAGTGACTTTGTTACCTTGGATTTCTTCAGTGGGGCTGAAGAGGACAGCTTTAGTTGCTGCTCAGGACAGAGGCCTCATTCGTCTCAAGGCTTGAATACAGTTTACCAATATTATGCTCTCTAAGTCATGATATTCAGCTTTACCCATCACTAGTTTTCAGTAATCAATATGAAAAAGAATGCATAAACCTAAGCAGAGACACATTTAGATTCGTAGCTGTCTAACAGAATGAAGAAACAGCTCTGCTGCTTTAGAAAGTTTGTAGTAAGAGCAAGTCAAACATCAATCTGCAAATGGACTAAGAGCCAAAGCCTGAGATGAGTTTCTGATGTATATTTCCTTTAATCCAAGGGGACTCAAACCCTAACCAAATGTCTTTAACTATTATTTATTACATCATTACAGTCTTTTTGTGTCAGTCATAATGTGTTTTAGCAGGCAGACGTGACGAACACTCCTCAAACTATGAACTTCACACAATGCACATCTCAAACTAATTTTACTGCGTGTCCCTTTGCTCTTGTGCTACTGGGAGAAGCAAACAATCCACCTCTCATTCCTTGAATCCCTGGTTCAATAAGGCTGTCTCTGTTCTCCTCAACAGCCACCTCTTCTGAGCCAACACTCTCCTTCATTTCCTCCCTTCTGTGTTCAAGCTTCTGCCTGCATTTGATCATCTCTGGGGCCCTTTTCTAATTTATCCTCTCTGAGCTGGAATGACCCAAACTAGGCACCCTATTCACTAAGTCTGAATAACTGGTTTTCAAATGGCATCACTGTGTGTCCTGTTTTGTTACCAATTCCTTTTTTGGTGTTTTTTAGCATTCTGCTGGGATTTATCAGTCTGACCCCGCTGACAAGTGAGCTGGTGATTGCAAGACCTACCCAGGCCTCTTCCCTGAGAAACAGATAATTGCATATTCAGAGCCTGTCACTGTAGATACATACTTAAAGGTAATTTTGTGCCCAGACACATTATTTTGCACTTATCAGTGCAAACATTTTGTCATCTGCTCATTTTATATTATGTGTACCTAAGATGCAAGTCTTAGCTGTCAGCTTTAGATGTCATTATTCTGCATAATTTTGTCATGACATTATTCAGTGGCCTGTCAGGTAGTTTGTGACCAGATTGACCCTCATGAAGTTCCAACACACATCTCTGAATGGGATCCTGCTTTCAGTGATGCTGAAAAATGACATTTATTCCCTATCTCTAGACATGAGAGGAATGTCCCTTCTACCCACTGATTGTTTAGCTTCCAGGATTGTACCATCTACCCTTTGGTAACCCATAAACAACTAGTTTCCCTTTTAGTGTGTTGGAAGGCATCAAAAGGATGGATCAATTTTTTCTTTGGTTAGTTTCAAAAACCCTTTCACTGTCAATGCTTGGAAACGAACCATATGATCCCTGTAAGGATCAGTTAGGTTTGGGGTTTTTCTGTTCACACAATCTCTCCTAATCTGTGTTGTGCATGTATTTTTTTACAAATGGGCAATTCTGAGACACATCTCGTAATAAGAGACAACATCAAGTGACAGTTTTTCATCCCACAGGCAATATGAACAACATGAGCAAATACAAGTGTTTAAAGCGGACATTTCCAATAGTTTAAAATACATATGAATTCTGATAATTATGAAAGTGACTTTTTAATTGCTAAGACTCTTTAATCACAACTGATTTGGTGATTGCTCTCGCTTATGAAGACCATAGGGGAATTTAATGGAGGATGTGAAGTTAATTTTTATTCTTATGACATTTTTCAAACAGAATCTGACTCATACCTCCCTTTAGTTCTTGCTCAGTGTTCAACAAAAAGATGAATGTTTATGATGGACTATAAGCTTTTGATTGTCCTGCTAAGCAGCAGCTGCAAAATCTGATGCAGTTTAGTGTGACAAAGCTGAATGTCACCCAGTGATTCATTTGAATGGGAGCCAAGCTAATATTCCTTACTGGGGAAATATGCTCACTAAAATGTTTTTATGGAACTTGGATGTCAGACTCGTGATGGAAATTTGGAAACTCCTGTTTTGGGTGCACTGAAAATGAGTTCTTCAGATGAACAAGGTATTTATACAGACATGTGGTTAATACTGGCTACGGGTTTAATCTTTTAGTAATCCAGACATTACCATATGGACAACTTGCACAGATTGATCTGATGAGGCCTCACTGGATAAATGAATATCCTGCTCCAGTTAATTTGCTGAGCTTTATGTTAGCTTTTATGAGGAGAAAATAAATGCTTTCCAGCACATATTTTATTCGCAGTGACATATAAAATGAGACTGATGACAACCAACACAGGTTTAAGGCAGCTTGTTTGACAAGCAGCTCATGGTGGTTTGGACAGTTATCTGGAGGGCTTGCTTTCCATACTTCATTGTGTGTATCCAGTGCACAGCCTTTCCAATGTGGAACCACCTTTGCACATACATATCAGAGAATGCACTCAGTTTTCTCTTGAATTTTGCTTTCAGTGATGTACCCGCAGTAATTTTGTTTAACACCATAATGGGTTATTTAGTTTTGTTATCAACCTCTGCTTTCTCAATCTTCTGTCCTGTGAGGAACTGCCATATTCCTCCTCTGTAGTTCTCATTTCCCAGGGCATATACGAAGGCATCCACCGTTGGTACACTCTTGGCAATAAGGGCAGGAATCTGTCGTGAGACACAAAGTTTATTACTAGAAAAACACGCTGAGAAGCCAATGGGCTGATTTCAGCCTATGTTCAGTTTCCTTTTACCAAAAAAAAACCTGTCTCCAATGGCATTAGCTTGCTACTCCCAGAGAGGGGAGAAGTAAAAGCAATTTGGCTGGTTCAAAGTCCTACTCAGGAAATTATAGTCTTCAGGAGAAAGAATTTTGGTTGGCATTGCCTGAAACAGGAATGGTTCAGTTGAGAGTGAATATAAACACTTAGGAGGTGTGGAATGTGTGCCATGGACACCTTTGGATCAATAAACAGGCTGATGTTGCTAACACATTTATTGTGTTACTGATTACAGTAATGCATTTGGTGACCTGAAACTGGGCTGATTTTGGGGCACTGTATGAAAGGTGATAGGTTTGATGTGATGTTACTGAGTCCTAGTGGTGGTTTTGGAGCCAAGACTCATAGAAGAAAGGGGAAAAATGAGGTAGCATAACCTTAGGAGTGATCAATTACAGCTTCCTTAAAGAGAGAGAAGTATTAGAAATGTGAGTGAGACAAATAGTCTCTTTATAACTGAAAATTCTGAGCTGGTGCCTCTATCTGGGAAGGACAAAAAAAGCTCCTACATGGCATAGAACAGTACAGGCTACAGACCCATGACTAACTGCTGAAGAAAAACACCCCGACTTCCTGCATTTTTGCTTGATCAAAGCAGTAATGGAATGCCTGTTATATCACTGTGCTTACCTGTTTTCTCTAAAAAATGGTAGATGAACAGAATGCTTTGAGGAAAAGGACTACTTCTTATAAACCCAGTTGTCAGTAAACTGACATTGTTCCTTAGAGCCAGAGAGAGGAGAGTAAGGGGAATGTCACCGTTCGGGTTCTGAGGTGGCACTGACGTACCATGCGGTATTTCGGTGGAATGAACATCACATTTTCCACTGCTGCGTAGGAGCACAGGAGGCAATAGGGACCCCAGCAAATGACCAGCGTCTTCAATGGTAAACCAGTATTAAACTGAAAAACAAGAGCTATGGGTTTCTTTTTGTTTCACAATCACACCCTACGACAAATGGATGGGAGAGGTCCCATGTGAGACCATGGTTTGTGTTCAATAGCAGAAGAGGATCAGCCAACAGGATATGGGATAGCACAGTGCAGCAGCACCAAGGCCCTGATCCCGGGTGTGGGTGGGGAGTGGCAGAGGTGGTAAAACACCTTTTATAGGTGTATCAGATTATAGGGTATATCAGATAAATCAGTGTATGCTGGATATAGAAGCCATGGCCAGTAATTGCTGCTGAGAGGAGAGAGCAATGTGAAAATTTAAAAGCAGATTAAAAGGAATGATGTTTTGCTGACTTCTTAGATGGTCCTGCTGACAAACTGTTTGAAGCCACTGCTATGGTGGTGCAACAAATGCATGTAGTAGCTATGTTGTGGTAGTAAGATTCCTCTGTCCTTCATGCTAGGGCCCCATCCATGGTGCTCATGGCCAGCTGTTCCCAAGTATATTATAAATACTAATCACTAAGGAAGTGATAATTTCAACCTTAAATTTTCTGCATTGTAATTTTTCTGCACATCTACAGAGTATTGTGAGGAAGAAAGCACACACTAGTGCATATAAACTCACTGGAAAAAAGTAATAGACATAATAATGAACATTGAGATTTGCTCAATAAATACATAGAGGGCACGGGTATTTATTCCAGTCAGCTACAAACAAGTCTGCCTGGCTGGCTCTGCTGATATAACATTTCTCTTGAGAACTGACTGTCTTTACTGAGTGCAGGGGTCAGGCTGTGCCCACCAGCCATGCGTAGTGCCCCAGACTGTATGGCCTGCACCCCAGCAAACAACTCATATAATCACCACATTACATTCCCATAAACCTGCCACACTAGAACAATTCCTTTGTTTCCAGCTCATAAAGATTTCTGAATTTCCTCAGCCAAGTGTAAACACAAAGTGTATGAGAAGGCCCTTCTCCCCCCATGGGGGGCCTGCATGTTTCCTTGCAGAGTTGCAGTTCTGTCTGACTTCCTCAACCATAACCAAAGGCCTGTAGCAAAGCAGGAAATAGCAATCCTTCTGGAGATAAATTTCTCTGGATAAATATTGATATGCTATTGGCAAATATTCTGTATGCTCTGTGTTTGTTTTTTTGAGGAGAGTTGGACTAGTGTTGATGGAGGGAAATCTTCGGGATCATTGGTCCAACTCTCTCTTTGATGGGGAACTGTTTACAGCACTAGGTTGGGGCAGATGTGGCCATCTGGTAAAATGCTGACATTTCCAAGGATGGTGTTTCCATGAACTTTATGAATGGCCCCATCCTGTGTTGCTCTACTCAATCCTCCTACTCAAGGAGCACTGGGGAGTTAACACAGAAGGAACAGAGTCAAAGTTTTTGTGAAATAAATTGGGGTTTTTTAAGGATTTTATCTACTGGATTCAGGCCTATTTTGGCAAGGTGACTGCGGGGGCTGAGGGATCTTTCTTACCTTAAATTGCCCAGTTTTCCTGAATTTTTGGTGTATGGACTGATAGGCCGTCATCATGATGAAGCCTGGGATCATGAAATTGAAAGTGGACAGAGCAAAAAGGAATGTGACATAGTTTCTGGAAAAGGTGAGGAGGAAAAAAAAGAAGAGGGTGTTAATATCTCTTGAGTGCATCTCTGTAAACTTGCTGTAAGTAGGTACCAAATTGTATTTTTAAATTGCTAAAACCAGTTTTGTCAACATGCTTCAGGTGCAGCATTTGCTGAAGGCCAGTAAAGCTGTGCCATGCTGTTGTGTGTGGGATGGATAGTATTGTAGAAAATCACAACAGGTGTTTATTCTAAACTCAAACACCCCTACTTAGACATCTGTGGTGGACTGCATAAAGCCAAAAGCATTCTGAAATTCTAAACCCAGAAAAGATGCAGAGTTATGGATGAGTATGAGGGAGTATCAGAAAGCTGAGCACCAGCCTCTCCCTCAGAGGAAGCTGACTTCAGCTGTTCCACACGCCACCATGTGAGTCCAGGCAGCCTTGGGCGATGCCTGGCTTGTCCCAGCTGCTGGGGAGGGACATCTGCCCCAGCGACAGTGGTGGGCACAGCTGGGGGTTTTGTGTGCCACCAAGACCATCCCAGGGGATGGCAGCCTCCACTCTGCTCCTGTGGGAGCTGGTCCTGGCCCTCACCTGTCCCCTTTGCTGTAGTCCAGGGTGCAGCAGGTTCGGAGGGGTTCATAGTTGTATTCTCCCCACCCCAGTAAGGGCATCACGGACCAGAAGGCAGCAAACAGCCATGCAAACACCATCATGGAGACAGCTGTACTCCACTGCAGCCTGCTCCCTGTGGGAAGAGAAAAGGGAGTCTCCATATCCCAAACAAAACCACTGGAAACAGCTGTCAGGCCCTTGGGCCTCAGGCAGAAACAAGCAGTTGTCTGTGGTTTGTATCCCGAAGCTGACCCAGGTTGGAAAGAATCAGTCTTGCATAAAATATGAAGGAAGCTTTTAGAAAACAGTAAACTGTACTTCCCTTTGTGTGTTTTACTTGGACAAATGCTGTATTGCTGTTCAGCTTTGCACCATGCTGGAGAAACAGCTGCTGTTACAAACATTATATTCTTGTGTTTTGGGAATGTGTTTAAGGACACAGATGAGGCAGAGAGTAGAATGAACAGGGTGATGCAATAGTGTTTGAAGAAAGAGTCCCATTGCAGAGTGCTGGTCAGATCAGAAACGTGACTGACTGCGCACACACTCCCCAGCCCCTGCCTACTTCCTTCCTGCCTGGCCAGGAGTGCAGGGTATGTGGGGATATCTAATAAACCCTGTTCTAAAATTACTGGTCACCAATATATATGTGTGTGTGTATATACATATACAACCTGACAACAGAGCTTGTTCTAAAAATACTACTGGACAAGTAGTTTTGCCCTTATGATCATCACTTAGCCTATAACAGGAAATGTGAAGCTCAGCATTAGTAATTTTTTTCTAATTTTATAATAAAGTGTTCCCTTGTGCCTATCTCATCTGGTTCCATCAAACACCTTAGGAATGAAATGAAGGGAAAGATTGGAAACTTCAGAAGACACAGGAAGTATTTATTCATGGAGAAGGCAAGCAGGATTCCTTGCTGCTGCAGGATGTTATGCCAGTCTCTCTGCTTGCATGTAAAAAGGTCTGGATAATTTTGTTACAGAGGCCAATGTCTGTCATCATGGCTGTGCTGAGCAGCTCATGACGCCAGCAGCACCAGCATGGAGAACAGTGACTTCCCCCTGCACTCCTTTCTAATCAAATCTTCCATTAGGGACAAGTAAGGATGTAATTTTGACTGAGGCTGGGAAGCAATCTTTTTGTCTGCCCTTAGACAGCAGCAGCATGGCAGCAGGCAGGAAGATTCAGGCCAATTCTGATCTGTCCCTCAGAGGTGAAGGACTGGGGATGAGGTGCATGAGCTGAGTCCCTGCCATGGGGTCAGATGTGGGTGACTCGTGGGTGAAGGACATGTGGGGGCCTCATAGGCTGGAGATCCCCCTAAGGCAGCAGCTCCAGGAAGACCCACAAACTCTACAGTAGCTATTTTGTGTGGTACTGTTCTTGTATATTTTAAAAAAGGAAAATAAAGGGTGTTGGTGAAACTGCCCTTTTATGGGAGTTCTGGTTCCATCCCTCTCCTTTTTCTTATCTTCCAGAGGTTCTTCAGGAAAAAAAGTTAAAGTTTGAATTGCATTAAAAATCAACTTGGAAAATTTGTTTGGTGCAGCTGTTCAAAAATTAATCATGGGAAAAGACAGTTGTACACATTGCAATTTAAATACAAAGGAAAAATAAAGAAAACCCTTTGTTTGAAATATTCTAGGTTTTATATTTGGTTGCTGCAAAAAATATTTTGCTTTTTTAGTAATTTAAAAGATTATTTTGGAATAATTACTAATGAAGAATTATTATTAAGGACTAATATCTGTCTTTCATATGATTACTACATAGAAAATATACTTTGGTTGCAAAGGCTTAAATATTGCTTTGTAGTACTGGCAAAATATGACTCTAGAATTACATAGATGAATATAAAAGAGGTTTTGACTTAGGGGACTAGAAATACAGTGCAAGTTTTTAATAATTTGTAATTATTGTTAAACTCCCATTCCAAAGAAGCAGTGTAGCCTAAGCACCTTATTACTTCAGTGTTTGTGCCATTTCTGTGATAAACTGTGAGGAAATGTTTATTTTAGTCACTTTTCCATGAGAGTTGGGGATCATAATTTTCTTATAGATGCAGAATAAAAGGACTATGCAGTAATGGAGGCTGGCACCAGGCATGTCTCAACAGCCTGCCTTTGGAAAGCTCATTGCTGGGGCTGAGCTCATCTTATCTCTCCTTTCACACTTAAGAGGCCCACTTTGGATGCTCAGAGAGGAGAGAATCAGAACTAACATAATTAAATTTTTCCTTTTGGCTTTGACCTTTTGCAATATAACATTAATGGTGAAGTAGACCTGGTGAAATCAGCTGCTGATTGACCCTCCAGAAGATATTTACACACATCAGAAATAGCTAAAAATGTGTGAACTGAAAATTAAACAAGCTTGAGATTATTTTCATTTTACCCAGAAAAAATGCTTTCAGTAAAAGAACAGTGAAAGAATTGTGCTGTGTTCATGTGGCAAAAACATCTTCCCCTAACAAAGT
Organism: Rhipidura dahli; assembly: GCA_013399225.1. Taxonomy (NCBI): domain Eukaryota; kingdom Metazoa; phylum Chordata; class Aves; order Passeriformes; family Rhipiduridae; genus Rhipidura; species Rhipidura dahli. The sequence continues at coordinate 826,413 of VXAC01001167.1, forward strand.
CAAGAGCAAGAGCTCAAGTTGAGAGCAGTTCAGTTGTTTTTGTGCACAGCAGGCCATTGCTTTACCTTAAATGCCTTTTCTTGGCCTGATAAAATTTAATGTGATAGTTGTGTAGGTCCTAATTCAGTAAAAAGCATATGTATGGAGTCCAGCATATGCTTACTGATATAATTCCTAATTAGGGCCCAGTGCTGGCAGTACAGTCCTTTTAAGTCTAATCACACTTGTGCTCTGGTTTTCTCTCTTTGAAAAGCAAAAGGGAAGACTCTCTTTTCCATGCAGTGAAATATTAATACAGGGAATTATAAATGATTTCTCTATTTGCTTTGGATCAGAAAGAGTGCTCCCCTGTCATTCAAAGATTGCTAAAATTGTAATGCCAAAAGCTGAATTTTAGGAAGTGCTGCATAGAGCAGGGAACCTTAATCCTTTAGATCATGATGGCCAGTTTTTCGTGATATAATCATAAACTATATCTCCACGTGGAAGAGAGTTTGTGGAAACATTTATGAATGTATTTTTTTTAAAGATTTATGATTTATTCAAACATTTAGCTGATTTTCACAAAGTGAAAAATACATCTCTGACACTAGATGTAAAGCAGCTAGATTTCAGTCTGCTGTTCAAAAGCAGTGTCTCAAGTAAAAGATCAACAGGATTTTCTAGGATGGAGGGGAAAAAAGTTCCTTTTCCTTATTCTTGCAAATGGTAAAGTTGTAATAACTGTATAATATTGAATTACAGTATATTCCAGGACAGTATGGCTTCTACTAAACTTTATGTCATGCATCATTTAACATTAGCAAAGTTTGTCAAAGACAGAAATATCCGAAAATCTGCTAAGCAAAAATATATATCAGTCATAAGTAAAACAGGTGTTAGTACCTACTTCATCTGCAGTGCAAAAAGCACCAGTCACTGGTGCTCACAAGTATTTGTTTTTTGTAGGAATAAGAAAGCTGTAATGTGTAATAGCTGCTTTTGTGCATAATCATTATAAAAAGGTGTTTAAAACAACCTAATTAAGGAATGAAAAATGCAAGATCTGTATAAACATTGACATTTTGTCAGGGAAAACTCATTGAGGTGCAACACTAGGTGAAGGGAATGTGGCAGGGTGGCTGCAGTCAGTGTGACAGGAGTTTAGGATTTAATCCTAATTTGACAGAGCTGACAGCTGCAATTGGAGCAATGGTAGTTTGGTAATCTTTGAATACTAATACAACAACCCAGGTTACCTTGGTTGTTAAGGATTAGATAAAAGTCACTATAACTCTGCTTTTTGAAATGGAATGCTGCTGTGAAATCCCTGTTAGTTTTGTTTGTCTTCTCTTTTAAAATATTGAGAAAAGTACTGATATAAATCACTTCAGATTTACTGTTTCCCCATAATTCTTAAATGCAAGTTAAAAATCTTCTGTGTTTTTTTCTTTCCTTTTAAATCTGCAACTGTATGCTGCACTTATGAACTGAACAGGATCCCTCCCCTCTTCACAAACTTCTGATGGCAGCGTGAATGGCCAGAGAGGGAAAACTGACAGTGTCTACCTTGATTTGAACTGTCACCTTCTGTCCTGAATACCTGGCTTCTGACAGACAGTTTCCTCAGAATTTGCCCTTTTCTTCTTCACCATCAGGCACTAACATAAAACTTCTTCTGTTTTCTCCTTTGCTCCCTAATGATCAAATTTTAAAATCTTTTTTTCCCATCTTGCTAGAGATTGATGTTGATACCCTTCAGACTCCCCTGTCTTTTCTCCTCTCATTGCATAGTTTTAGGTTATTTCTGTAGTTCTCTCCCCTTTGCTGTGCAAGAAGCATCTCATAAACCCCAGAGCCACACTTAGGGGATGAAAAGAGAGTTGCCCAGTGTGGTTGCCGGGAAGTTAAAAAAAAAAAACAAGAGAGGGGAGAGTAAAATATCTTGACCTTCACTGTCATATTGAGTGATATTTTCTTCTATATGCCAAGCAATATCAACCTGATTTCTGGTGAGTGACTTGTCCAGTTACCAATACACTTTAAAGGCAGTGCTTTGTCACTTAGGGTCGTGCTGACTTTCAAATCTAAAAATGTGGTCAATTTTCAGAATGCTGGTGAACAGATTTGTGTTATTAGCATCCAGAATGGTTGTGAAGTCCCAAGTTATCCTATCATCACAGTAATCTCTCACATTCTCATCAGCTCTTTCTTCCCAGAAATACACATCGTGGATAATCAAGTGCCAAGCTGGGGAATGCCACAACAAAGGTTTTTCTGGGGAAGCTGTTTGGACATAACAAAAAGTCCTGGGGATGATGTAATTGAATCTGGAAGGAGTTCCAGATCCTGGGGCATGAAGATAAAAGGCTGATAGCTTTGATTTCTAGGTAAAGGTATTTTGTACCTTCTGTACAGGCATGCAACTCTCACCAGTGTCAACAGGAGTTTAATGTATGGATTGAGAACACATATAGCCTGTAGGCTTGGTATAGCTTATCTATGAAATATGACTTAATTTTCCTTACAATCAGCATGTGAAGAATTGAGCTAGCAGGGGCTGGTTTTACTGGAATAATCACAGGGCATGAGTACCTTCTGGGTTTCTGGTTTTGTTTTGTTGTTCAAAATGTTCACTATAGGAGCCATGTTTGGCCATGAGTAAGTAACAATTCGAGCAAAGTAAAGAAGCTTGTGCCCTTAGGGTCCTTCTGCCTGTGCTCTTAATGTACTGTATGCTCTTGACTGCAGGAGTGCATGACACAAAAGCATTAAAGCCAATGTGGTAGAGAGTAAAATGTCTTTTCCAGACATGCTTATTTTCAGGCTCTCTCATAAAATACAGCTGCTCCTCTTCCAGCTCCAAATGCATTTTAGTATCCAAAGGGTGTTAGTATGGATTTAGCTCACGGCCTGTATTATTTGGGGCCTTTATCTAGACATGAAAAAATACACGTCTTTTCCTGAACTGAATTCCTGTAAAAATTGCAGAACAAAAAAACATTGACAGCCTTTCCACCCTCAGCAGGATCATCAGACTGACCATATTCCCCATGTGCTTTGGGTATGTTTTGCCTTTTGCTGCTGAGATCACACGTAGGCCGTGCCTGAAATGCTGTGTGGGTACAAATGCCTCTTGCACCCCAAAATGCCTGTGTGCTGCACAAAGGGGCTGCTGAGCTCTCTCTGCCCCATCACGCCTCTGCACGGGCTCTGTTCCAGCCACCATCTCTGCAGAGGCAGCTCTCTGCTTACACCAAATTTATCTATAATTAGTAAACTCTGCATGGACATGATGATCTGTTTGGTGCACAGCAGGGTGTTGGAAGAAAGCCCAAGATGAATAGATTTTTCTTCAATATGAGGAATTGGATTTTTTGGGAGGATTTTGTTTTAAAGATTACTTATGGATTAAGAGAAAGTATGGCAAGAGGGTCACAAATTGGATGCAATGAGGATGAGGATGAGGATGAGGAAACGTCTCCTGAAGGTGGATGTTGCCTCCTGTATGGGAAGAGGTCCTTTGGAGAAACTGTTTATATTTGCGCCATCTAATGTGTAAGATAAACAAATTTATATATAAGATACATAAATAATAACTGTGTGCTTGCTCTGACTCTCAGAAACCTAAGCCAGCTGTCTTTTGCAGGATGTGGGTAAGGTTGTGAGGTAAACTGAAGCCCTTACTTGTACAGTAGTGATGGTATCGGTCCCAGGCGACGGCAGCGCTGGAGCTAATGCTGGCCAGTGCTGTCAGGAAGCCATGGAATCCATGGATTTGACAGCCATCGGAGCCATAGGGCCAGTATCTGTCAACAAACAAGGAATATGTTAGGAAAATGACAGAGAAAGGTGAAGACACGTTTGGAAATTGCATTAACAGGGAGGGTAAAATGATAGCCTGTGCTCATGCTGTCTGTCTGAGAAACACTGTGAAAGATGTTACTGTGCTAGCTTTTAGGCATTTTTCTTTCTGTGGTGTCTCTTACAGTACAACAGCTATTTGTATTCTTAATACTGAGAAGAAAATATAACTCTGCATTTGTGTATGGAAAAGCTGGCGTTTTTAAATTTGAAATCTTCATTTCATCCAATTATCTAGATCTCCAAGATTTGCCTCCTTTGTGAGGAGCCAATTTGTCAATTTGTGCAAGTCAGTGCAACACAACAAACAGATACAGACTTGCAGACAAATTTGGGGTCAATCACATGATTACATGCAGTAAAATCTGCTTTTCTACTTGCCTGGTAGAACCATACAGAGTTTTGTTTTGCTGTTTCAGACTGAGGGAATGAGAAGGTTGGCTATGTGTTACGGTAGGAAGAGAGATATTTAATTAGCTAGACCTCTTAAGCTGTTAATTTTCATGTGGTTCTCCCGAGCATGCTTCAGGAAAAGCCTTCTGCCATACCTGAGGAAGCTGGAAAAGGCAGCGACGAATGCGTTGAGGCAGATGCCACAGTCGGCCAGGGCAATGCTGAGAACCAGCAGATTGCTGGGAGTTCGGAGCTCTTTGATTTTTCGGAAAGAAATAATTGTCAAGCCATTGAGACAGAAACCAAGCAGGGCTGAAAGACAGAATTGTTTGGTGTGATTGAACTGGAAATGATATCTACAATGATGCTGCTGCTTTCTTTGATGAGAGAACAGTAATTACCAGTGGAATCTTATGCGCAGGGAATAGATCTGTAGTGGTCAGTCTGCATGCAAGTTACAAAGGCTTTCAAGAAGAGAAGTTGTAGGTGACAGCTCAAGCCAGTGCTTCAGACTTCATCATTCAGGTGGGGCAGAAATGGTTTGATCTTATTTGTAATTCTGCCTTTTGTTATAATAAGAGAAACTGGATTGTCAGGCTCCGTGCAGGGACACGTGGTTCAGGGCTCAGAGCAAGGGAGAAGTAGAGGAGGCAGTTTCAGGAGAGCTAACAGCCAGCACATGCTGCTGGTGTACACATGTCCAGGCCTGACTTTGATAGAGAAATGGTTTGCATTTAATATCAATTATAACTTTTTTTTTTTTTAAAGCACAGAAATCCCTCAGCTGTGTTTCAGTCAGCCTGCTTCCCTTTGGGCTTCTGTCTCAGGGCAGCCTACACAGTGCTTGAATCACACCAGCTCAATCTTATTACTGCTCCTCGTCAATAGACTATACATGGAAAGGAATAATCTAATTATCAAAAGCAGTCACTGATAGATTTAAAAAAAAAAAAAGTTTATGTTAGCACTCATAGAGGGATCCAAGTAACCTGAGCTACTCACCCAGCACAGAGCTTTGCCACCCTGAAACCCATCTTTCACTGGTTTAAACTAAGGCTTTGTCCTTTAATGCTCTTTTCAAGGTGACCTGAATTATTTTAGCTCTGATGAGGCTCTGACTCAACATCCAGTCTCTAAGTTTCAGTTAGATGAGAGGCACTATGTCTTTTTCTTTCTGTTCTTCTTGGAAAAAGAAATGATGTAGCACAGAAAAAATCCATATCCCCTAATTCTGTAAAGTAGTGTAGTTACTTATGCTTATTGCTTAATTCTGCAGTTACATAAGATGGATGATTTTTTTCTAGTCAGAAATCCTGCTTCTACCTTAATTGCATTAATGGCTGATGGCATAACCACAGTAACAGCTGATGTGTGTCTATCATTACACAACATATAACAAAATATTTCCAGGAGAAAAGTTTGGAGCCATTTGAGATCTGCTGTTTTTATTTCCTCCCTACCAGATTACCTCCCACCCACAGGGTAAAACTGCTGTCAACTTTCCCAAATGTAGAGAAGCCTTTAGGAGAAATATGTTCTGAGCATATTTAGAGTAGAGCTGAAGAGTTATTACTATATCAGCTTTTTTTCTATATTTTCCCTGGTTTTGGAAGCCTCAGGCTTTACCAGATTCTGCTTTCTTGAAGGTCAGCATGACTGTACAAATAGAGAACTTACTAAATAATAAAAAAAAGCTTTGAATTTTCATTTTTAGATCAGCAAATGTGTCCACTTAATAAAGTGAATGCAGCTCTTCACCACAACGTTTTTTTTGCAAACTGCACTTAGAAGCTGCTATAGAAAAAGGAGAGGTCCTTTGTCTCAGACGGTTTCAGAAAGTGAATTAATCCTTGATTATTTAGCTTGGTCTTGTAACCCAAATGACAGTGATAAAGTTTTATTGCCAATCTACTGGGCACATACTGCCTAAAACCCTATGGAAAATACTTGTGTTTAGTACAACATAAATGTATTAGACTACAGCTAGTTTTAACTGAAGGCTACCAAGGGGTGCTTTGCTTGAACTTGCACAGCTGCAGGTCCCCAGCACAGGTCAGGGCTGGCAGGGCCGTGGAGCCATGAGCAGATCCCCAGCAGGACCCGGCTGCCAGGCTGTGCCAACACCCAGCACTGTCCCTGTCCCTGTCCTCCTGTTGCTTCTCCCCTCAGGATTGGAGTGCAGGTCCTGCCAGGTCCTGCCAGGCTGTGCACATGGCTCAGGGACTGTCAGCCAGGCTTAGCCCTGGACTTTATTTAGGCACCAGCCTGCCTGTGGGCAAGCTTTTACCTCTCTCTTCTAAGGAAGAGTGTCTGACAGCATTTCCAGCTTTCCTTTGCAGCCTGATATGAGCCTGGCTGCAAGGAGAAGGGGAGCACTCATGGTCCGTGATCATGGGGTGAGCTAATGAGCATTTATCCCATTCTGATAGCGCTTACAGCGTCTCCTCCTCTGCTGATGGGCCCCATGATTCCCACATCCCCCTCTGAGCAGCACAGTGCAGGAATGGGATCCCAGGCCCTGGGACTGACACCAGCATACTCCCAGCTATGAGCCTCTGCTATCTGCCAGGTAGATGTAAATTCACAGTTCTGTTTCAGTCTCAAAACAAATGGCATTTCACAAGAAGAGATCACATTGGCTAAATTAAATTGATATGATTTGTTATTTTACCCAGCAGCCATTAATTGAAGTGCTACTACTGTAGTCCGGATGTATGCTAACACTTTACAGGTTTTTTTGGAGCTATCATGTTCAATTATAAGACAGCCATCACAACCCACAAAACAAGCAGTCTAATTTTATTGAGAGATTAACAGTCATTTCAACTTCTTTCCCCAGAGGAAGATAAAATTGCCTTTAAAAGTCAACAACAAAATCTTACATCCCAAATTCTTGAGACGAGAGCTGAGTAACAAGTACTTCACTGCCACAGGAATGTATAGAGCGTAGATCTTCATGGCAAAGAGCTTGCAGCTTGCTCTGATTTACTCTCCAGAAGTACTGGTGATGCAGCCACAGTAACCAGGGTCAGCATACCACAAATGATGCTGTTTACTTCAATTTTCCTTCCCCCCTCTCACCAGAAATAATGGGAGGAAAGGATCTTATTGCTTGCTGCCGAGGTCCCACACCAAACTTACCTTCTACCAGCAGTGCAGTGCCAATGGCAAACACTTCTATTTCAGTGAAGCCTTCGGGGAGAGGGTGTGCAGTGACCATTCTTATGGTAAATATGCCAAAAGATTTAACCTCTGCCCTCTGTTATAGCCGTAGGGCTGCCTTTTCTCTGGATCCCTCTACTTTCAGTAGCCCAAGCCTTCTTAAAGGAGCAGCTCACGTGCAAACACATGCTATTATTATATAAAAGCTTTGGGGTTTTTACTCCTGCCACTACAATCCCTGCAGGAATGTTATTAATGATGGCACCAGCATCAACCCACACTCCCACTGCAAATCGTATTTTCAGGCACCAGCAAAATGAAAGCATTCATTGCAATTACAACAAGTTCTTTGTAGACACAAGATTAAGAAACCTGTCCAGTTAATTTTGCAACACTGGAAAAGAATTAAAGGCTGTGGGACAAAGGAAACATGTAACTGGGGAGTGACCTGAAAAACAAAGAGGCACTCATTGAGTTGATAATTAGAGGAAAAGTATGAACCAATAATTTCTGCAGCTTGTAGCTCTTCCCCTCACACATTTTAGAAACTGGCCAGTGTATTTTTCTGGCAATGACTGTTCTCTATATTAACATATTCCCTCTTTGTAACTGAGGTTTATATTAATGTGCACACTGGCACAGCCTGATTAAAGGCAAACACAAATTACTGATTTGGAGCCCTAAACATAAAAGGATGTGAGTGAGTTGCTCAGTGCTGAGCACTCACAGGAATCACCTTACTGTCCTTTTGGAGATGTTTGGGGACTGGAGTTTGGGTGTACAGTGGCTCTGGAGTATGTGCAGCGTGCAGCTTGTCCAGCCTCCAGCTCATTGACTTAACAAGGTGCCACCAGAATCAGAGTTGCTTCTTGGATACGTAACTTTCTTCAGCCTGATAATCCTACTGCAAAATGGGAGCAAAAAGGGAGCTGAAGCACAGGGGATAGTAGCTTCCCTCAGCTCAGGCCCCACACAGTGCTGACCTGGCTCCCAGTTGTTTGAAGTGTCAGGCAGTGTGGATTCGCTCCAGATGCCATCAGGGCTCATTCAGGTCTGCTGACTACAAAGTGAAGGTGCACTTTTGGTCAGTGCTATTGGTTGAAGATAGTGGTGGGTTTTTTGCAGTTTTCCTGAAATCTGTGCTTACAGTCTGAGATGCCCAGGAGAACTGATTAGAGCTTTAAGGCCATTGTGAAACAATCTTGCTGTGGTTTTTTGATCTCTGGTATTCAATTTACAGCTCTTTTTGATGTAGGTAATTGCCTTGATGGATATGCTCTTGGATTTTGAAGTAGAATTCAGGAGGGCATGATGTATGTTAGGCTATCCAGATGTTTGGTATAAGCCGAGTAAAATTACATTGCACCACATAAATCCATTGTTATGTTTGCCTTTCACTCACCTACATGTCTTAATGACAAAGAAGGTGACAGTCCTGCCTCCTAGCAGGGCAAATGAGTGATCTAAACCTGTGTTTTAATTGTGATCCATTGTATGTTCTTGCAAAATATGAGTGCTAGATTTTGTAAATGTGCTGTAAATCTTTCTAGTGTAATAGTTCTGAAAATGAATGGCTCATTGTAATGCTTGTTAACATAAAGCTACACAGCTCTTCTAGACTGGGGATAAAGGACACAGATGTTTGAACTGCCCTCCTGAGGGCTGTCAGGTACTTTTGGTTGCCTGCCACTGTACTTCACTCCCAAGCAAATCTCCCAAATGTGTTACACTGCTGATAGTTTTTGTGGCATGTAATAAAGTCCATGGGGCAGACTGCTCATTCCAAAACTATTCTTCCGTGAAAGTGGGCTACTACCCCCCAGCCCCCTTGGATTTAACAGACCTTTATTAGAATGATTATTATTAACTTGTTGACTGTTTTTCTTCAAGTATCTTAACAATTTTCATGTCTAAATCTCATTTATTTTATCAATGCAGAGTCTAATTACACAAGTCAGTCATAGGCAAACTTTCCAGTGGCAGTTTAGTATCTGACTCAAGTGAAATTCATGCCAACAGAAACTTTATGCATTGGTCTCTTAATGCCTTTGCTGATGCTGTGTTAAGCTAACTTTCTAATGGTACATTGAGATAGTATGGAATGATGTAAGGTATAACTTCAGTTATAAGTTCAGGTTGTAAATGGTTTTCTTCAATCAAAGAGGAGGTGCAAATAAGGAATAAATTATGGACTTTGATAGAATCTTCTAATGATAGTTCTTTTCCCAGTTGGTAAAACAAAGCTGGATTCATTTCCTTTCTGTCCTTTTTATGTAAGACATAACCTCACGTCGTGTATTCCGGTGAAGTCAGGGAAAACATGCAAATGATAACAGGTTTGCCAAAGACATTCATTAACTCCTCAGTGATGAAGTTTTTAGTGATCTCTTTCTACATCATGCACTCTTTCAGCAGCTACTTGCTCTCTCCAAATTCAGGGGGAAAGGTCTTTTGCTCAACCTGATGTTATCTTGTAACTTCATAATTTGAATTCCACTGATCTCCTTTCTGCATCAATAACACATCCATTTCCTTTTACCTTCTCACTTAAGAATATTTCACTGGTTACTAATCTGTTTGCAAGGAATATGCAGAAAAAAGATATGATAGGTTCTTGCCTGATGTCCCTATGGATTTCATAGAACTGTATAGATTTGGTGAGAGCATATTAATCTTTGTAAAATATGTATTGGTACAAGCACAACAAGAAACGGTGTAGTGCAAAGATAACAGAGTGCTCATGAATTTTCTTCAAGCAATCAATGCAGATTACTGACACAGTATTTATATTCACAGCAAGAACTTCGCTAAATTGATGTATTATTATTATTCCTCTGCCTTCATAATCCTTTCTTCTGATTCAAGTTTAGCCAAATTTGACTTTTTATGTTGAAATATGCCTTTAAATGAAAAACTGCAGCATTTCAGCAGAAGCAGGCTGGGAATGCAGCCACCCAGAACTGCAGTTTGGTACCACAGAAATGAGTGGTAATCTTGGTCCTCATGGGAAAGGGCTTCTTGCCAAAGAAAGGAAACAGAAAGCGTATTGTCTGGAGACCTTCCAGTTGCAGTTGTGTAAATTTGTTTCAGTTTGGTAGCAGTGATATGACCCAGATTGTAAACAGGAGCCTGGTGTTGGCCATAGGAGGGATGATGCAGGGAAAAATTCATCACACCAGTTGTGTGGACAGGCATCAGCCCTTTGGAAATGCCTGCAGCCACATATTAACCCTCCTTCTCAACACTCTGGCAGTGTAACACTCTGCTCAGTCTTATTTTCTTTTCAGTTGCCTCAGAGCTGAAGTTGCCTTCGTTGCATAAGAAGATGTAGTGGTGAAGGCCTGGGCAGGGCCAAGGAAGCTGAGGACAGACAGGAGACAGTGACTGTGTTTTTGGGAAGCAAGGGTGGCAGCCCCAGGTGTGGTGGGGAGGGTGCGAGGGACCCAGAGCAGGATGGGGACCAGGGGTGGGAGGTGCTGTCTGTGCAGAGGAAAGGGCTCACTGGCAAGTACAGAGCATCAAGGTCAGGGATAATATCCAGGAAATCTCCTTGGCCATGCTGAGCAAAAATGAAGGAGCTGTAAACTCGGTGGGAAGTAAGAAAGCCAGGAGGGGCAACTTCAGAGTCAGAGGCAGAACAATGCTGTGTGAAGGGCTCTTCAGAAAAGGACACAGATCCATCACCTTGCTCCCCAGATGTCACACATCAGCCCTGTGATTGGCTTCATGGGGATGCAATGCCTGGGACCAGGCAGCACTGGGACTGGCTTTCCTGCCTGCTGCCGCACCTCAGTCCTTAGAGAGTCAGAACTTGCTGTAGAGCTGAGAAGCATTGCCTCTACTGTTTGAGTTACCTCTCTAGTAGCTTAATTCACTGTAAACTGAATACATATTTGATAAATACATGTATATCCACCCAGGCTAGAAAAGTAATAAAGTTACTAGAACATTTATTGCATCCTAGACTTCTTAGTCTTTGCTGGATGTACCAGTCATGATTGTTTTCAAATTTATGTAATTGTTGCCCTGATCTGATACCTGTCTCTCAAAATGCATTTTAGACACCTATAAATGTGTTTTGCTTTCAGTTAGCCTACTAGTTTTAGGGTCCTACACATATTCACAGTGTAATGAAATATGCTGTCTCTCTCGGCTGAATAGTGACATATTTCAGGGCTTTGGAGGAGAAGGCAGTCCTACAGAATGCAGGATGTGCCTAACACTGTTAGTGTATTTCCCCCTTGGTGTTGAGACCTTCCCACTGCAGAAGAGTAATTCCTTCAGGGACTACGGTTCAAAGACCAGTATCCAGTTATCAAAAAACCCTCTCCTTAAGGGGCTGTATGTTTCTTTGTATGAAGAGAGGATTTGCACACCAGCTCTCCTGTTTATTAGTGCTTTTGTAAAATGCAACTTGATTTTCAAGCAACGTGATTCTCTCCAAACCATTCCTCAATGAGTCTAGGCTACTGACCATGTATGTAAATGAACTTCTAGAGCACATATGACATAAGCACATCTTTTTTCCTGTCACTGTGGTATTGTATATCTTGTTTGTCTTAGTAGTCTTCTACCAGTGTCTGGGTGCCGGGATTTCCCCAAACTTCCTGCTGGTATTTCCCTCACAAACATTTACTTAAGCCTGAATTCTTCATAGCTTTCCTCAACTTCACTGTAAGACCTGTGTTTACTTTTAGAGGGATTAATCATGTCTAAATTTTTTCTCAGGATGGAATGGGCAGAGAAGAATAACCTTAAGAAAATAAAATACACAAGGTAAAAGCTTTCCTTTTCTTGTTCTTTGTAGCTTTTCTCCTTTTTTATGTTGTTTTTTTATTTTCCCCAAAATTTCTTGGTCCCTGTAAGACTTGGAGCTTCCAAGAAGTTTACTAGAACTGCCAAAAAGGTATGTACTCAGCCTGCAAATTCTCATGGCTGTATTCAGGTAAGTCATGATAGGAAAGCCGGTGATTGTCAGACTGGCAAGAGGGCAGAGGGTTGCTGTGTAAAACACTCTGCTCCATCTGCATTCAGGAGCCAGATAAACAATGCTGGACGTTCTTCTGGCATGCCTGAAGAAGCAAAATAAAACAGCCACTGTTTCCTAAGCAGAGGTGACTCTGCAGGGCTTAGACTAATACTATTAAAGTCCAAATCAGAAAAGGTGGTTGCAGTCAGCAATATTATTGCATAAACCTCTGTCATGCTAACGATGCTAAGCCCAAAGTTAGCCCATTTTGTTCAACAGAGGGAACTGTTGTTCTGGATTTTAGGCAATGAAAGTACAATAGAGATATGTGGCCAGGAATATAAACCTAAGAAAGCTTCACTCATTTAAAATATGTCAGATATGACCATGGTATGTCCAGTCAGTAAACTGGACTATAGTGGAGTCGTATTTGGCTGAGGCATGTCAAAGAATAGTACTTTTCCTCAGTGAGAATGATGCTGCTGGACAGACATGTATGCTGTTCTAGGTGTACGTTTTGGTAACCCCTTGATAATCAGTTCCTCTGCTGCTTTCCCTCTGCAGAGGAGTTCCCAAAGGGTTTGTCCCAGAGAATTTTGCTCTGAGGTCCTGAATGTCCAATCCTGGTAGAATTTGCCTATCCCTGTGGGGCCTTTGTAGAAGAGCTATGGCCATGGTGGCTGGCCCACTCCTCCCCTAAAGTGAGGCAAGAGTTAGTGTCCAACTTACCTTACTGGTTACTGAGGGGCTCATTGTGCCATGGGACCTGGAGGTTCTGCAGCAGTGTCACGGGTGCCCAGCACTTCACATCTGCATCAGCCTCTCTCGGCGCCTCAGCCCAGAGGGACACACCAGGTGGGTTGGTTTGCACCCCCCCATCCTCTGCCAGGCTTTGCCTCACTGGGCACTGCTGACCACCTCGTGGGGCAGCTGCTGCAGCGTGGACAGAAATGGGTCAAGTGCAGCATTCCTGAGGGAGGTGTTTATCTCCCCCGTGGGCCTCAGGGCTGCCCTCACGTCTGCTGTTCTCCACTGGCTCTAACAACCAAGGTAAATATGCACAAAAGAATTACCACTGAGAGACCTGTAATGTTCCATGCCAAAAGCTGTGTGGGTTTTATTTCTTCAGCATGTCCAGAGGTGTGTTAATGACTTTGGTCCTATAGGTCTGGAGGAGCTGCTTTCATCAGCATTAAGTGTGAGATCCAATTTAGAATGACATAATGCATAAACGTGCTCCCGACTTGCATCAGTGGCAAGGTTTTTCCACTTTACAACATGTGCCCTGCCAGAAGCTTCTTGGAGATGCATTTACCTAATGAAAATTATTTAGTGCCTGGCCTGTGTTGCCTGCTAATAAAATCTTTCATACAAAATCATGATAATAAGGCATTTTATGGCTTTCATTTATGCTAATATATGCTGTTTGATTTGCTTTATGCCATATTTTTCTAAGTATATGGAGAAAAGAAGTAAAAATAAATTCTGTCTGATTGCCATATTAAAAATGAGTGACTTAGTGGAGCATGCTGCATTTTGTCACTCAGGTTTCTCTTTAGAGCTCGTGAGGAGAATCTTCTGATAAAACATTTCTGACTTCAAAGAATCTATATAGGGAAAAAAATCGAAACTAGTATGTCAAATAATTAACTTAATCTTATTAAATACAAAGCAGAATTTTTTCTCTAAATTATAACCCCACCTAAAAAAGATAGCAACAATTGCCATGTGCTGAATTTTGCTGACAGTAGACTTTGACTCCATTTGCTTTGCATTTACTTACACCAAAAATATAAACGGGAGATCTGGTTCTTCTCAGGGAATGCAAACAAATTCTTACACTTCAGATGAATGACACTTGCTGAATGCTTTTTTGTATGTTTTTTCCTACAATTGATATTTTTAGTTTGGTGCAGAGAAGAAACTGTTTACTTCCCTTCCTAAGTAAACAGCAAGGAGCACAATTTTTATGATTTGGAGTGCAGAATTGTAAGTGAAGAGCTTAACTCCCACTAGTTTCATTATGGAATGGAATTGTCTGTCATTAAAAATAATGTTTTTACTCCGCACTGCAAAAGGTAGTATTAATTTTAAAGTCTCAAATAAATATCACCTGCACTTACATAGAAATTATCTAATGAGAGTTCATTTTACATTAAATAGCATAATGAGTGAGTAACCGTTCAGTAGTTGGGAGGAGGTAATACACTTAAGCCTTAAAAATACCATGAAAATCTAGAAAGCTGTTGTACTGCAAACAGTGCTTCAGGACAAACCAGAATTTTGTGTAGAAGTGAATTCATAGTCTGTTGAACACAGTAACCAGATTTTGTTTCCAATTTTATTTTTTTCATCTCCCTGAATTCCTCCCTGGAGAAAGCATGGATATAAGCAAAAGCAGCATCTTCTTGCAGCCCACTCATCAATGCTGCCTCATGCAGTCCTTGAAGTGCAGGTACTGGCACCAACATCTACCCTTACAGTTTTAAGGATCTCATTTAATTGCCTTTTTTTTTCCCACTAATTCTCCCTGTTCTCTTCTTCTTGCTCCATTCTAAGACTTTACCTTGAGTATTGCATCCAGTTCAGGGACTCCCAACAAAAGAAGGACCTGAACCTGCTGGAACACGTCCAGAGGAGGGTCATAAAGATGATCAGAGGCTGGAACACCTCTCCTATGAAGACAAGCTGAGAAAATTGATATTGTTCAGCCTGGAGAACAGAAGGTTCTGGGAGGCCTTGGAGCAGCCAAGGGAGCCTACGAGAAAGCTGGAGAGACTTTTTGCACAAGGGCATCTAGTGACAAGACAAGAGGGAACAACTTTCAACTGGCAGAGGACAGGTTTAGATGATATATTAGGATGAAATTCTTTATTGTTTCTGAAGCAGTGAAGCACTGGAACAGAACGGCCACAGAAGGTGTGGATGCCCCATCCCTGGAAGTGTTCAAGGCCAGGTTGGATGGGGCTTTGAGCAACCTGGTCTAGTGGAAGTTGTCCCTGCCCGCTACAGCAAGTTTGGAACCAGGTGATCTTTAAGGTCCTTCCAAACCAAATCAAACCATTGTGTGACTCTATGGTCTATGAAGCCTATGAACCCGGGGAATACATCTGCTCCCTGTGCACCAAGGCCTTCCTCCTCCACTTCTTTCTCCTCCAGATCCTTATGGCCAAAGCCTACCTGAGCTGGTTTCCACACCTCCTGATGTCAAGTTTCCTCAAGATGAGGGGAGGGCAGTCCCACTCTCTTGACTGCTCAGATCAAGCTTAACATGGCTGTTTCTGTGGCTTTACACTTAACCTATCATTTGCATCATTTGGTGCTGATGTATCGATGACAGATTATAAAATAATACGGGGAGAGAAAACTCCAACACGTATGCGCTGATAAAACATAACTGGGTTCTTAGCTGACTGGTCCTCTTCCCTCCCTTTTCCTCCTTTCAGAGACACACTTGTGAATACTCTCCAAGTTTTGGAACCTGTTCATGTTACCACTTGTATTTATCTGGTTTTATTAATCTCTCAGTCTACCTCCAGGTCTTTCTCATTCAGAAGCGACTCTGTCATGTTAAGTAAATAGCAGCTTTCTTGACAAAGTGCAGAGCATTAGCTGCTGCTAAGGCATGCTTTATTGATTGCTGTTGATTTTTACAAATTAAGTTTACTTCTACTGCTCCTGGCATTTAGTTGTAAGTTAGGTGTTTCATTAGTGAGGCAAAATTGAGGTTCATGAAAGCAAACCTTACAATACAGTTCTGCTTTCTCCAAGTTTATTATCCGAGAGCTCCGGTGGAGGAAAACTACTTTAATCGGATGCATTGAAAAAAATATAGATGCAAGAGGTTAATTATGTTGCATTGCCTTCTCAAGCAGAATTTAACTTCAGATGTTTTAGTCAATGTTGTGAGTATTGAGCTGAGGCAGAGTCTGGGCAGCAAGCAAGTTGACCAATGAGTACACTAAAAAACCAATAAGCTTGGTCTTAGCTCGGAGATCATTAAGGGAACTGAGAAATCGTTAAAGCTAGAAATGGGACCTAATGGAAGTCAATGAGAGAACAACTATGGATATTTAATGAGCAGCACTGCACTATGTTCTCATCTCTTCAGAAATAAAGAGATACTTGAATTTCTCTTTGAACAACAGTAAATGTAGAATGTGGAAATAGCAGGGGAAAAAGTAATCCTTTGGGTCATCCTCTCAATAAATGATTTCTGCAAGCCTTTATTAATTATCAGAGTAACGTGAAACAGGTTTATGTGAAACTCCAGCACCATAAAATGTCTGTTTAATAGTTAGACCCAAAACCACATCTAGATTACCTTGAAACTTGGAAAAATTGCCAGCATAATTTCATTCTGAGCACAGAATGAATTGTGCATGAGAAGATCTCAGAATTCCTGGTGAGCAGTCTTTGTTAGAACAACACTGATGTAGCAGAGACACTAACCTTCAGGTAGTTTGTATGTAGATGGGTGTGTTATTGCTGCACTTCTGAGTGGTAACTTCTGATTACGTATTTCAGAAGGAAAAGCAGAATCAACAGGTCCTCGACAGGGCGGAATGCTGGAAAAGTGAGGTGAGTCTTTGGCTGACCTTAAGACAGAGTTGAGCTTTTCTTGAAGCTTCCACACAGCCCTGCATCAGGTAGCACTCCCCAAAAGGGTCCCTTATCTGAGCTTTGCTGTGTCAGCGAGTCAGAGCACAGTGGTCAGTCCTGCAGGTGTGTGCTAGCCCTGGCATAAACTGAAATGTGTACATATTTACTGGGTTATTAACTGTTTATCAATATCAGGCTTGTTGACAACAGTTCAATAATTGCTTTATCAAACTAGGAGTTTTTAAAAGAAAATAAAGCCTTTCAATAGCATCACTATATATATTTTAGCATTCTCAGACAGAAGGCTTACATTCCATTAGCACAAATAACTGTTTTAAATCTTCCCAATGCCTCTGCGAGGAAGTAAATTATTGCTAATTCCTGGTCAGATAACAGTTATCTTGCCTTTGATATAGGTCCCCCCAAAATAATTTGTTCTTTTCTTGCACGAGAGCCACAAACTTCCTGAGTAGGGTGTTTTGAAGGGGCTGCTGAAGGAAGAAACGCTGTCAGTACGGTTCCAGGAAGCAGTAAGCACCTCCATGAAAATAACTCAAATCCCCATCCTTAATCCCTGTCTATCCCGTTTTATCTGATGGACTCAGCGCAGGCTGGAAGATCACAGTGTGGCTGAAAACAAAGGGGGTTAACAAGATGTGACCGGCCGATGGATAAAACAATAGGCGAAGCCCTCCACGCTGCCTAGAGCCAGGTGTGCTCCATGCCCAGGTCGCCATGTGGATCGCGGTGGCTCTGCTGTGCTGCTCGGCGCTGGCGGGGCTGCCCCGGGCGGGCGGCTCCTGCCCCTCGCAATGCAGCTGCTCCTTCCACAGCCTCAGCGAGGGCACCAAAGCCAGGTACGCCGGGCGCTCCGCGGGGCCGCCGCTCTCGCAGCGGGGCCGGGGGGTGCTCCTGCTCCTCTGGAAGGATGCTCGCAGGAGAAAATATTGTGTCTGGATTTTGTGGCCATTATTTTTTCAGTTGCTCTGCGCTCTAGCTATATTTGCAGAGGATTAGCTTCTGAAAACACAGTAAGCTGATTTCAGAGAAAGTGTTCAGCCATCTCCTCTGAGAAGTGACATAATTATTGCTGATGTAATGGCAAAAAGCGAACAAAATTTAATCAACTTTTTTTTTTTACCTTTATGCTGAAAATTCTGGTTCTAAAAGGTTTTATTTATTCTGCTCTGCTGGTTTGTTGCTGAAGTGTGACTAGATTTGATTCACATTGTGGGTACCAAACCCAGCAATTTACTTAAAAACCCTTCAGCTGGAGATTTTAGGCATAGCAATAGACTTTAGACAAGAATGAACTAAAAAAAAGAGTAACCAAAAAAAAAAAAAAGTTCATTCTCAGACTGGAAACTTTCCATCACAAAAGAAGACGAGAGAAGAAGGACATCCATCTTTGAATGCAAAACCATTGTACATACATTCCTCTGGAGGACTGTTATAAAAGAGTCCTTCTGAAGGGTAATCACAAAGTATCTGACTTAAAAGAAAATAGAAGCCATATTTTCCTAAGGTGTGGTTCACAGGAGAGGAGGTTTTGTGACAGAGTATTTGCAAAATCCTTTGTAATAGAACTTTTCTAGACTGAAATATTTTTTCATTACTGAAATGAAATATTTTGGAACCCCATGAAATAGCTCTACTTTCTTAACTCTTTTATGGTGCTATAGATTTAATACTGGAAACTTTCCCAGTAAGAAGAAGCATGCTAGAGATGCAAGTAGCCTGCAATTGCTAAAAGGCAGTGCAACAGCATGAGAGCCAATTATTGCTCCATAAATGTCACAGTTCCCAGGGGAATTTCCTCTCAGTAACTGGAAAAAGCTGTTGTGCATTTCCATAAGATACATAATAAAGCAAATATCCATTAGTCCCTTAAGGAGCATAATGCCACCTTTTTTTCGGCATTATGTTTCATATTTCTCACCATATAGAAGGAGATTATCTGTTAGATTAAATGTTTAGTGCTCACTGACAGAGCTTAGGGATGCTGTGAGAAGCATTCTGCTTTACTGCCATGGTGTTTCTGTTAGTAAACATTTTGTGACATGACTACTCAAAAAAAAGATGTTTTATTGAAAGAGGATTTCTGGATTTTTCTTATTTGATAGATTTTTATCTTCCTCAAAATCTCAATTTTCAGCAGAGGGTGGGCAGGATTTAATGCTGCAATAAAACTGTTTGGTGACAGTAATGTACTGTGTTTTGATTATAAATTAACAATTTAACTGTAGGCTCAAATAGCATTTAAATCTGGGAAGTCTGCTTGAGCAGTTCAACAGTGTTACATGTTTTTGTTGATAGTGGAGAAATAACTGCTTTCAGCCAAAACCTATCTGGTTTTGACAGCTTTTCAATATTCTGTTTATAGAGGCAGTGTGATAAGAAAACATTACTTGACTGATCACATTACATTTCTTGTGGTGTCTTGTTCAGCATGTGGAGCAGAACATGCCTATCTAACCTGATACCTTTTGCAGGTGACTTGGTATTTTGTTAAGAACTTGCCTTCCCCTACTTGCTGATAGGCAAATTAAAATTCAGTCTGAGAGACCTGTTTTGTCTCCCTTCATTTCTCATGGCTCTCTACAATCCAAAGTCACAATTTCTTGTATGAAGGCTGCAAAAACGCAGCATAGGCTTTTCATGCTTTGACCTCTAGAGATTAGAAATAGAAGAAATTATTAAAACACATAAATCTGCCTTGCTTTCAGTACAGCATTTTCCAAAGAGTTAGTTTTCCGTGCTTTCACTCTCATGACTACGTGTGCCCGTGGTGCAGTGACTGCTACCATCTCTAGACACCTTCCACAGTAAAGTGGAGCTTACTCCAGAGTATTTCCAGTGAGTTGTTAGCTGGCTTTCTTATCCTCATTTCACAAACCAGAGTTTCTGTGTTGTGTTTAATCTATATAACTTATTGTTCTCCCACCTGTCAATAAGGCTTCTTTTTGTATGGCTTTTATAGTTCAATTTATGGATTCCTTTGTTTTAACTTGCACTAGAATCCTTTGTTGTGCATGAATGTTGTCACTGCTGTCTATCGTAAGTACTCTAAAAAAACTGAAAGCAGAAACCAACAGGAGCACCAGATTCAGACTCACACCATTCCAGGAGAGGTAAAACACTGTGCTCTCTGCAGTCACAAGGTACAGAATTGCTGCAAGTTGATGTATTTATGGTGATGATGTTCAGCAGCAAGGAAGAAATGACAATAAATCTTGTAAAAAAAGAAAAGCAGATCAAAATCTTGCATTAAAATAAGGTTTCAAAGCCTTTTCAAAATAAAAGAAAGTCACATCTTTGCTTGTCTGTGTCTTTCCCCACCAGGACAGTGCTGTGTAATGACCCAGAGATGACCCTCCCTCCTGTGAACATCCCCGTCGATACAGTCAAGCTTCGGATAGAAAAGACAGCCATCCGCAGGGTGCCAGGAGAGGCTTTCCACCTGCTTCACCACCTGGAGTACCTCTGGATGCCCTATAACTCCTTGGCCAGCCTCAGCGGGACCCCCTTCAAGGGCCTTCGTCGTCTGCAGGAGCTGAGGCTGGATGGGAACAACTTAATATCATTCCCCTGGGAAAGCCTGGCGGGCATGCCACACCTGAGGCTTCTGGATTTACACAACAACGAGCTCACCTCAATCCCTCCCGATGCTGCTCGTTATGTCAAGAATATCACATACCTGGATCTGTCTAGCAACAAGCTGATGACTCTTCCTCAGGCTCTCATTGCCACCTGGGCCAACCTCCAGGCTGTTCCCTACTTCCCCAATGATAACTCCAAGATCATCCTAGGTAAGAGAAGTGCCTGCCAATTTTCAGGGGGCACAAATGTCAAGAGTTCCTCATCCTATTGCCCTATTGCAGCATTTTCACCCACTGTGGTTACCATAGCAAGTACACTGCTATCGTATGTATACAATTTAATAACCCAAATAATGTGTATAAATTCATTTGCATATTAACAAACTCACCTCAGGCTCATCACACTCAGCTTATTATGCCATAAATTTGATCACTTGCTTGAATCTCAGTAGCACAGATCAGGTGACTCTTGCTCAATGCTTTTTTAGTTATTGCCATTGCCATTTTGGATAGAAATGCAAATATGTTTGCAGCTCTTCATCACTTGTATGCTCTTTTCTAGTAACACTGTGTATGGAATTGATCCATTTTAAGCAGAACTAAATAAAAGGATGGATAATTTATTATGCCTCCATTAAAGATGAATAATACCATGACTGAGCATAAAATCTAGGTCAGAGCTGCCAGTCTGTCTCTTCCCAGAGCCTTGTTTAACTGTTTACACATAATTAAACCCTAGTCTACCCAAAACCACCAAGACAGTGCTGCCTTGAAGGACAAGCTATGAAGCTCCAAGGATACTCCTTTTTGTGGCAGTTGTAGGCTCCTCATAGGTATGGCTTGGGAGAAATTATCCATTTTTGTGTCAGGGTATTTCACAGCTGACTCTCAGCTGTAGGATGCCCAGATGAGGTTTTGAGCACACTTCCTAGTTCAGGGGATTACTACATGGTCTTTTAGCCATTTTTCACTGCTCAAACCCATGGCAAGCTAATGATGGCTCAGAGTTGTTGCCATCTGCTGTCTTCACCTGCCGTGTGCTGGCCCAGCCCCACTGACTGTGTTTGGTCACTGAGGTGTGGGCATCTGCATGTATGGCCTCTGCAGCCAAGGGTGTGAGTTCAGGCACCTGCCAATGATAATCTCAGCAGACGCACTCCAAGTTTCCTCTCACTCTGGCAAGTACCTGCTGCTCTTTGTTCCCTTGATGAATTTAGGGAGGTAAAGTTTTTAAAACCAAGCCACAGTGGAGAGAGATAGAAGACTTAAAAAAGATACAGTATGCCACCTGCAATGTTTTAGTGTTCTTAGCAGATGTTGCTTAAGGTTTCACTAGCATCAGGAGAGGAAGGAGCAGGTGTTTCATTATCTTGTTTTGCCAGATGCAGTAACAAGTTCTTTAAGCCAAAACTGGCAGTTAGGGATGGCCCATTTCATTCATGGTAAGACTGCCCAGATCTTACTTTTCCCTTTTTATTTTTAGAGTCAAGTTACAAGTAAAAATGTTATTCTATCCAATATAGATTAGGAGACTGTTTTATCAAGAAGAACAGATCATGCCTTGAAGCATGTGGCCAAACTGAGTAGTATCCAGCTGTCCACAGGTTGATTGTGCCAGGATCCTAAAAAATTAATATAGGCATATAATGTTAAAATTAATGCAGTAATGTATAGATACAACAGCTTCTATCCTGTGGACACCCATAGGAACCAGGTAGATAAAATGCATGTCCCTCACAGGAGCAGGTTGGGAAAACACAGCTGCATGTTTCTGTTTCACTCTGCTCATGACTGTTTCTCATGGAGGCATAAAAAAATCATGAACAATAAGGAGTCAGCCCAACCCATTCCTTTGTCTGAAATGCATCACTGTGACTCCTCTTGAGAACCCCTGCTTGTAGACTCCTTCAAGAAGAAGTAATTCCTCAGCTAAGTTGCTGGCTAATAGTCTGTGCCGAGGGTGCAAGCTTTTCCACGTGACAACTGCCCATGTGAGCCCGTGGAACTGTGCTGTGCAGGGCAGCAAAGGACTCACTGGGGCTTCAGCTGGAGCTGGGGCACCTGCCAGGGAATCTGGGATCATTTGTTATCTAGTGCAGGAACTAGAAGTGAGCTGCTAGCAAACATGCCATAAAACAACAAAGCCAAGCTGAATGTTCATTATTTACTTAGTTCCCTTCACTTTAACATATTAATTTGTAAGAATTTATCTCCTGCCAAGACTCATCATTTTCACATCCTCTTCTAAGCCCAGGGAAGAAGATATGGAGTGCACTCAGAGGAAATTTTTCAGCAGCATCTTTAAAACAGTTTGAGGGAATGTTACTACTCTTCCCTTTCAGGCAGGTACCAGCCCCAAGGCACGTCCTTGGGCTGGACATGGAACAGAGAAGGCAAAGCCCCCTTGGAGGGAGCAGAGCTTGCTCCTGTGGCAGGCAGGAGGCCTGGGAGCCATGCTCCTGGCTTAGGCTTTAAATGTGTGCCTGGGGTTAGATGGCATTCATATCCTAGTGCCAGTTCTGCTAGCTAAAATCATTAGAGACCACAACCTGGCCCCAGCACAGCTGGATGTGAACATTTGTAAGTAGGATGACACAGATTTAATCAGAATGCAGCAACTTCTGTTCATGGATATGCATTACTTTAATTCCAGATTTGCTTTTTCAGTACTATCTTCACAGATCTATTTTTAATAATGTCTCATTTTTTCAGAATTGGAATTCAATAGGTGCAAACTGGGAAAGCACAATAAAGAAGAAAAGAAACATTTTAAGACAGAGAAACAGGAGTGGTTTTCAATATACCTTGTTTTGTGTGTATAGCCTTAATATAGTTATGGTCTATGTTTTTTTACATACAGGCATACTCTCCAGTTTAATCCTTAAAACAGTTCTTTCATCTTATCCAGTATAAATTAGCATTTCAGGAAAAACAACCGATTACCAAAATAATGAAAATAACTTAGAATAACAAAGCTGGAAGAGAACTATGACAGGCAAGTAAAATCAGCTACAGCTATTGCAGGTGTGAAAAGTGGCATGACAATCTGGCTAATATTTTAAGAATGTCCACTGGGAAGAATTTTCTGACCTGTCTAAGAAAGAGACTTCATAGTCTCCTCATGCCAAAAGAATCCATACCCATTCTCCCCATAAGTACTTGTTCTTTTCATCCTGGCACTAAACATTTTTATAATAACAACTTGTTTTGCTTCTTTATGTACATGAATCACAGTTTTTTCATTATTAATAATCCTGCTTTGACCTTAAAAAATATGATTTCAGATCCAGATTTTGAGATACTTTAGCAAACCGCATTTATTCCATTCTGGCAACTGTGGGATCCACCAGGCTCGGCCAACAGTAGTGGGGGGGCACACCTCCCACCCCACATATTCCTGCACAGGCAGTTCTTGCAGAGCTGACTGGGAGCCTGTCACACTTTGTCCTGCTGAAAAGCAGGAACAAAAGTGGCAGAAGCAAAAGGTGCTGTTGGAGTGACTTAGTGCCCTGATTTCTTTTTGACAGGCTTGCAAGACAATCCTTGGGCGTGTGACTGCAGTCTGTATGAAATGGTCCATTTCCTAAATTTCCAGTCTCCTAACATAGCCTTCATTGAGCCCAGGCTGAAATGCTTCACCCCCCGGAGCCTCGCAGGAGTCTTCTTCAGCCAGGTAGAGCTGAGGAAGTGTCAGAGCCCTGTTGTGCACACGTCTGTAGCCAAGGTGAAGACCATCCTGGGCAGCACGGTGCTGCTGCGCTGTGGGACCACGGGCGTGCCCATCCCCGAGCTCAGCTGGAGGAGAGCTGATGGGGCTCAGCTGAATGGCACAGGTGGGTTTGGTTCAAGCTTTTCTGCACGCTGGAATGAGTGAGGCAGACCTGTAGCAGGTGTAATCCACTCTTGCACTGTGATTTTCTATAGACTGTAAGACTACATAAACGTTGATCTACATATTATCAGATGAATGTATATTATCATGTGTAAGAAGTTGGATTTGCTTTGTTTCATAGCACTTGTGGTGGTGAGACAAGTCAAGGGATTTTCTGCAAATCTGTTGGAACTACAGAAATGAAATATTTCCAACTGTAGCAATAAGCTGTTTTCAGTTAGTTATTCAGTCTGAAAAGGCTTCCAACTCAACTATTTTATATTTTATTAATCTATTCTATTGCTAATCAATTAGCAAACATCTCTGTCAGAGGGATGTCTGATGTGAATTCATCTGGGAGTTGGATCTGCTGTAGAAGCAAGAAAAGGTTGCAAACATAGAACATTACTGATAAAATAAGACAAAAAAGCCACTAAACTGCAGAAGGATATAACACTCCTTGTGAATGTCCCCAAGGAACCATTCCCTTCTGATAGATTGACAAGGTCTCCTGGGGAAAAAGCTCTGTGGAAGAAACCCTGACCACCTGGTCTGAGTACCTCTTCTGTGCTAACTACTCCCATGGGAGAAGCTTTCAAACAGACACTGGTTTTGTGACTTATCATGTTTTCATTTCCATTCAGAAGAATGTTTGATCCTTTAATGTGTGGGGAATTTAGGGAAGAAAGCTTTGCTTTACTGAAGACAGTTGTCCTGAGGTTTTTGTCCTACAAGTTTTCAGTCAGGATCTGAACCTTCTTGCTTCCAATGTACCCTGAATACTCCTGTATCCTAGTCCTGTCCTGACTTTCACAGATGATCTAAACTCAGCAGATAAATTGCTGATGGGATCTGACCTTCAAAGGGTTACAGGGCTCCTCAGTGCACAGAACAGGGAAGAGAGCAATTTTCTTTCACAGCAGTAGAACCATTTGGAATAAATATAATTTTTTGAGATCTGCACAAGTCATTGCTCTGTTGTATACGTTGTGCAGGATGTAGCAGAGCTGCTCCTCATAATGATAATGTGTACCCACCATGCTGCAAACATCCCTCCTACACTAGAAAGAGAGCCACCACAAAATACACAACAGGGGATAATTTCCTGAAAACCTGTGCTGCATTTACTTTGAGCTACAACTGAGAATGGTGTATTTTGTGCCCCATTAAATCAGATGCTAGCACCTTTCAGTAAAAAGCTGGCTAAAAAGATAGGTTATTTCTCAACAATGGCAGCTTCTGTGCCAGTGCTATAATGTGACTGTTTAAAATGCTGGTGTTCTGAACAGAAAGGAGTGAGAAACTGCCCACAGTCTGTATGTGCAGGTAACTGTCATAGGTAGACCCATGCCTTAATATTTTTTAATACACCCATTCAGTAAATACTTAAACTGAAAAAGTAACTTCTGCTACCTTGTATTTTCACTGCCCCTGGAAGGGGCCCTGGTAGCCAAGGCTGGATCCTGACCCCAAGAGGGCTTGGGAGAAGATTGCATCCTCTTACCTTTAACTGTCAGTGAGAAAGGGCTGGGACAGTGCATGTCCATCCTAAGGAGGCTGATTAAAGAATGAAGAGGGTGCTTTACCCTTCCACAAGATCCCAATTCTTATTTTTTTTTTCTCTGCACCAATAGAAAAAGGCAAAACCCCCTAGTTTTAGCCTCCAAGTAAATCACGTGAGCAAATCAACACTCAGCTGTGTACATATCATTTGATGGTAATCACACTTGTGTAAGGATAAGCATCTGCAATAATTAGGCAGTAGAAAAGGATATTACCTTCCAACTATTTTCTCATATACTCTAGGCTAGTCCATGTGTGTTTATTACGATAAAATCTCCACTGTATTTTCTTTGCCTCCGAGGTCTGCATCTAATGTGCAAATAGATCATGTAACTGCCTGCTCCTTCTCTTAAGTATTGTACCTATGTAAGAATTTTCAAACTTTTATTTTTAATGGAAGATCCTTTCCTGTTATGTTTTCAAGCTGTACTATCTATTTGGAGGAAATAGCATCAAATGTTTTACATTCACTTTGAAGCAGTTTAAATCCTGACATAATCTAATTATAACGTTACTGTCCTTCTCTCAGATTTACTTTGATTTTGTAATGTTCTTGGTAGCAAGCAGAAATGATGATTCTTTATCATATACTTTATTGAGCAGATATTTGGTGATGGAGTCTTAATATTTTACAAGCGTGGTATTAATTCCATTTATTATTGCCTATTTATTTAACATTTTTCCTGCCTTGCAGTTCACCAAGAGATTTCCAGTGATGGGATGAGCTGGTCTATCCTGGGCCTGCCTGTAGTCTCTTACCTTGACTCTGGAGAGTACATCTGTAAAGCAAAGAATTTCCTGGGGGCAACAGAGGCGTTCATCTCACTCATCATCACAGACTCAGAAAGCACGGATGACCCTAACTCGAATGGCAAAGGGACGTGGAATGGGAAGGCGAGCGGGATGCAGGCAGCTGCCTACAATGATGAACTGGTGGCAAGGTACATCATCACCACCTCCACTGTGCCCACCCTGGGGGCTGGAGCGGGCACCGGAGACGGGCTTCTCGTCCCGGACATGGCACAAGACAGCGACCCCCAGAATCTGCTGGTGAGCCCCACCATGGGCCAGCAGGAGCCAGAGCGGATGGTGAGGTCTGTCAGGGTGATAGGGGACACTGACCAGAGCATCACCCTGGCCTGGAAGGCACCTATGGCAAAGAACACCACGGTGTTTAGTGTCCTTTACGCTGTCTTTGGAGAGAGGGACATGCGGCGGATCAATGTGGAGCCAGGGAAGACCAAGGTCACCATTTACGGGCTGCTGCCAAAGACCAAATACATTGTGTGTGTCTGTGTGAAAGGGCTCATCCCCAGGAAGGAGCAGTGCATCATATTTTCCACAGATGAAGTTTTCAGTGCAGGAGGGACGCAGAAGCTCATCAATGTGGTTGTCATCAGTGTGGCCTGTGTCATTGCTGTTCCTCTGACACTGGTGGTCTGCTGTGGAGCGCTGAAACGGCGCTGCAAAAAATGCTTTGTGCGAAAACCCAAGGAAAATCAGGAATCCTACGTCACCTTTGAAAGCCTGTCTCCAGGGGCCAAGGCAAAAGTCGTGGAAGGAGAATACTTGACCAGGCACACCCCTGATGAGTCAAACAGGCTGCTGTCTGCCCGCTCCAGTGTGGACTCGGAAGCCATACCAAAGATTGAGGGACAGCCTAATGAATACTTCTGCTGACAGTACCTAGGCTGACTGTCAGCTCATCCACTGGAAAACACATGGCTGTATCTGTGACTCTGCTCCAGCACTGCAGGCCACCCTGTCCATGCTTCTGTCTCTGACATGTTCTGGAAGAGGTTGCAGGAGGGTAGATGGTGCCCAAGCTTTACAGAAACACGTTGCTCACACCATTTGGGGTTGGCTGCTTTGCACGCAGTCAAAAGCTTCTGTGATAATGGCCTCATTCTCCTGGACCACTTCTTTTTGTTTCTTTTTCCTGTAAATTGAAGTGTGCACACTGTGTGTGAGGACATTAAGCAACATGTCTGAGTGTGCTCTGCTTGGTGTTTTTTAGGACCTGCTCTGCAATATGCAAAGTACTTTATTCTCAACTCTTTTTATGTTATTTTTGACTGATAAACAGGGGACTGTTTTAGTAACTTTGATACAAATATCTGAGAAGGTGAAGACTGAGAGTCTCACCTTTTACATCCCCCATATTTGCATGAAAACTGCAGTTTGATACTTAACAGATCACTAAATACAGATGTACAGAAACCCCTTCTAATGCGTCCAACATAATCTATGCTCTGAATTCAGAGAAATGTGCAAAGGAGACAGAAATCAAGAGCCAAAACCCAATCCACTCCTAAGAATGCATAACAGAGAGCATCTTCTGATTGCATTTTGGCCCTAAACTCTATTCTTAAAATATTATTGAATAAGAGCAAAGGTCTTTCAATATCAGTCCTAGCTGGCATTTCGTATCTGTATTGTAATTAGCAGAATATGTTTTATACCAGCTGTGCTAGATAAAAATCATACAATAGCCTACTTTGCATATGGTGTGTGGTGGTGTAATGCTTCGTAACCATACTGGAAAACCTACATTAGACAGTTTCGTAAAAATCTCCCAAACCAGCCCTGTCATTGCTGCCCATGCTCCTGGCAAATCTGATAGTGAAGACCCACACCATCGGCCAGGCACTTGTGATTTGGTCACAGAAAGAACTGCTCGGTGCAGTGATTGCATCAGAAAGCCATGTGGTGCCTGACCACTGGCCATGCACACATCAGCCATTCCTGATTATGGTCTCAGTGGTGACAGTGGCTCAGTGCACACTTTTGGGTTTCAAACATTTTACAAGTTCAAGCACCCTGAAAAAAACCTGTCTAATATTAATCTACATGTACTTTCATAGTCAGGGTGAACTCATCAGTCATTGAAGTTCTGCAGCTTCACTGGAATTTGGATCTGAGTGCTTATCACAAAGTAATTCCCAGAAGTGTAATTTTTCACTCAAGTCCTCATGTAGTAGTACTATATATAATATTTTTCTCGTTGTAATAAATATTATTCATGAAGAAAATTATATCTATTCTGCCAAAGGTTGAACAGGAAAGATCCAGCCAAGTTGAAATGGTAACAGATAAAGCTTGCTGAATTGTTCTGAAATGTGTGTTTGTAAATTTATTGGAAAGACTTCCACTCACATTCTGGATGTGTGGGGGTTACAAAATTCACAGGTTGGAATGGAGCTCTGCATGGGTTTTGCAAGTCCTCCTTGTACAGCAGGGTTTCAGTTATGTCAGGTTACTTGGTCTGATGGAAAAAGCAACTTATCTAATCTCAACATAAATATCAGGAACAGGGGTACATTGCAGTAGTTTCTGATAGCACTCCCTGTATTCCTTACATTAATGATAAGGAAATTCCCTTGTATTGGGGGAATTTGTCAATCCCTGAATTATCCCCCACAATTCATGCTAAAGCTATCACTGGACTGTGTAGATTTTTAGGTTTACAAATAAAGTTTTGTAAAATTAAGTATTTTAATGCAACAAATTAACTGATGAAACATGTGGTACATAATAAATCTACTCCTTATTTATAAAGTTCATTTGTCCCAGCCTGATTACTAGAGCCAGGAAAAAACTGTCCTTTCAGTAGCAGTTTTTGTGCTGAGGTGCAAGGATTGCTGTATGTAAGCCTGGGTCCTGCCCACATATGCAACAGGAGCACTGGGCTGTGCAGAACTCAGCCTGCCACAGCACTGAAGTTTTCCTGTGGTGAACAGAGTGCACCTACTGCTCAAGGACTTTCCTATAAGTCAGGTCTGCAGAAGCTGCCTGGGAACCAGAAATATTCACTTTTCAGCTGACAGGAGACATGAGCTGCGTCATTTGCTGCACACAGCCCCAGTGAGGAGCAGCTCTCACCTGCTGCGACCCTTGGTCTGTGAGTTGGCTGTGGAAAAGGCACCACCTGGGCCAGCACTGGCACTCTTTGCTTGTGAAGAGGGGAGGATGGAGGGATCATCCTGGGGCATTCACTGTGGATATGTTCAATTCTACAGACTCTATTGGGTATTTTTTGTACTTTGAATGAATAGTGATCCCAAGTAGAATAACGTGATTCTTCTTTTCTCATTCCCGTGTCTGCTCTCGCTGTCTTACAGATGAGGCATCACAGTTTATCATCCCAGCTGCTGCTGTTCAAGACAAGTCTTTCTCTACTGCACTGGTGGTTCATACAGGGTAAGCAATAGGTACAAATCTATGCAAGTTCTGTCCCATATGGTGCTGGTCACAGGAGAAACCCTGTACTTGCTAAACAGTGAGTGAAATTTCAAACCATTAAGGAAGCTGATGTCACTTCAAAGCTCTGGGTCAGATTTTCAGTGGTATCAGACATGTAAAGATAAATACCTCACTGGATTTTCTGTTTTCTTGTTAGGGCAGGGCTGTTAGGCACCTAGTTTCAGCAGGGTAAGAAGAATATTTATCCCTGCCAACAATTTCTTTCTTGGTTAAAGTAAATTCTCAAGATGTGCTGTAAGAACCAAAACAAACATCTGCTATTACACTCCCTTTTAGCAAGCTTGGACTGATATCACCATGCCCACTAAACCATCAACTCATTTTTAAACACTTTGATACACGCACTGTCTGAAAAACCCAACTGCAGCCTTCAACACCATGCTCTACCCAGCAGGGATTTCTAACACTGAAAGCTGTGAATTGAAAAGCATCAGCCCAGACTTGATTTCTAACAAGAAGAGATGTCATTTCAAGATGGAGTTTGGCTGTAGCTGGGAGCACACAATGGACGATCTCTTGGCATTTGCTTTGGCAATTTGCAGTCTCTGAAACTGCGCTTCCCATAGACTAGCAGACACTGTCTCTGTGGAGATTTATTTTGACAGCTTGAGTTTCAGACAGCTTGTTCTGCATTTTGGCTGCAGCCAGGATGCCACATGATGTTAAAGAGCAGCTGAACTGAGTGGACATCTGCTGCCACAATAGTGACCATTTAATTTACAAGCAGGCATAAACTAGGCTGAATTAAAAAGGCAGCAAAATCCCACTCCAGTAGGGTACATAAGCATAATGGCTGTGGCAAACACTGGGGGATTTATTTTCCTTTCCTTTTTTTTCCCTTCCTTTATTTCCTTTCCTTTTATATATTTTATAAAATATATAATATAATTATATAGAATTATATTATATTATAATACAATGATTGTTTTATTAGGGAATTTTTTTCACGGTAGACCACAGAAGAAGACCAGCTGATGGATGACGGTGAAGAACTCACCCTCCCATGGCAGCTGCCACTGTTGCACCTGCAACACCCTCAGTTTAGCCAGCAAGCCCTGCTGATGGGTGTCCCCTCTACTGCTCTGGTTACATGGAAAGTGCAGGAGTAAGTGCCCCAGGTGACAGGGGCTGCAGTGATGCCACCCCCACTGCAACAGCAGCAGCTTCACCAAGAAACTCCTCAGCAGCCACCACCCCCCTGCTGGGGGATTTAAAGCTGCTGCATCTGCTGTGCTACAGACCAGCAGCAGCCTTTCCTTCACTCCCAGCTCACTGGCACATTTAAAGGTAGGGCAGTTGTGAAAAATCAAATATTGCACCATGGACAAATAAGGAATATTTCAGTTAAAAAATCCAAACCATAAAAATCCCTGTGGTTAGATATGAGGCACTGCCAGCAACAGCATCCCCACAGGCCCACTCCTTGTTGTGGCCTGCTCCCTGTACATGGGGGACAGAAACAGAGCACTGTACCAGTCCCCAGACCAGTTCATTTTGCTGATCTGCCACGAAAAAAAAAGCTCCTGCCAATTTAAACACTGCAGAATCAAGCCTGTGTAATCTGTAGGCTGACAGCAGCACAACCCTGAGAGCCACATATAGTTCTAAGCCCCCACACTATATATATTTTTCTATCCTGGGCCCATACGTTGGAGGTTAAGTAGGTTCAGGCTAATCTTGCTTTGTGACCCAGCATCACATACACGGACAGTGAGGTGCAGCCCTTTTCCCAGGCATGCTCCTGTGCAGGCTGTAGTGAAGGCCATCCACACTAGATGGCCCCAGGAGAACACCAAACTCCTTGGAAAGCATAACTGAAACCTGCTATTTTGTATTAAAAGAGAACAATAAATTTGGTTACCCTAAATCTCTTCTCAGAACAGCTTAGTTTTTCAAGAGGACTGAAATGCAGCTGGCGCGTGTCTTATGAGGGAAGCCAGAGAACAGCACTGAAATTTTGTATTTATACAGAAGAGGTTGGCTTCCAACTCTTCTCAGAGAAACCCATGGACTGGCCACACCTATGCTGCTATTTTTACCACCAGTGTGTAAGAACTGAGCGCCTATGGGGAGGAGGAGTTGTTTCAGAGGAAAAAGGTGCCATACTTATGCTTCCATGCCTTAACATCCTAGTCTGGAGAGCAGGTTTTATGCTCAGCACAAGCAGAACACACCTGCACAGTGCTGCAGGCAGGGTTTGGGGAAGGATGCATTGTGCAATGGGCCTCGATGGCAAATTACAGCTGTGAAGCCTGGCCCTTACTGTGGCTTTCTACCTTGATAAATGCCATAAATACAAGAGATAGAGACAGACCCCTTGTAATTTAAAAAAAAAAAAGTTGTCCTGGTTAATTACTTGCAAGGGCTTGGCAAGAGAAGTGGTTTTGGTTCCATCTTCATATTCCCAACCAAATAAATCTGTCTGTCAGAATCCCCTCAGCTGGAGGATAAATGCCAAGAGTGGTCCCGGGGGTGATTTTTAGCACTTGGACACAGACTGAGAACCCCACTACATGTCTTCCTTAGGGCTGGGTCCCCAGCAGGATTTATTTCTGCGTCAAGGAAGATTACAGCTAATAGGATTTGCTTCTTGGAGGCTGTTGGTGTGTTTGGTGCAAACCCCTGCACAGTGCTTTCTTAAAGGAGAATATGGACCCTGTCTGTCATATTTTTCTTCTTCTTCTGGCCTTCCACAAGATAAACCCATCTGTTTCATCTTGCATCACAGGATGTTCTTGTTCTCAGGACAGCTTTGGAAGGTAAGAACACTGTTACCCCTGTTGTAGCACCAGTGAAGAGGCTCAGACAGCCGCAATAGGAGCTTGCTGATGATGTGAGCACCAAAACCACACAGATTGATGCATGGAGTGCCACCTCTAATATTTTAATTGTACTGTCTTGAGCATAGAATGAGATTTCTCTTAGTTCCCCCGAGATATGTAGCTACATATATAGCCACTTTTATGACTTAATTGCATTCTTTATGGCAAAATTGGTGTAAACCCCAGGGGAGGATGGACGGACAGCTTATGCATGCCCTATATACAATACCTTCTAATTATTCAAGTGCTTGTAGACCTGGATAGGGAACTGGTTTATTGGCCTCAAACGTGGTGTGTGACCTGGAAAACTTTCTGCTTTCCTCCCTAGGAGTTTGCTCTGCATGTCTGCACTGCTGAGGCAGATCCCTGCAAACATCCCTCGGGACATCCGGAAAATTAGAATAGAAAATTCTCACCTAACAGAATTGCCTCGTGGGTCTTTTGAGAATGTTAGTGCCTTGGAGTACCTCTGGCTCAACTTTAACAACATCACAGTGATGCACATCAAGAGCCTGGAATATCTGCCAGCTCTGAAGGAGCTGCGCTTGCAAGGGAACAAATTAAGTTCAGTGCCATGGACAGCATTTCAAGACACCCCGACTCTGAAAATCCTGGATCTGAAGCACAACCGGCTGGACGTCCTTCCAGAACACGCACTCCGCTATCTGCCCAACCTGACCTACTTAGATCTATCCTCAAATCAGCTTACCATCATATCCAGGGATGTCTTCTACAACTGGCCCGTCTACCAGAGAAGCCAGAGGACGGAGGGGCCGCTGGAAACTATTTCCAATGCTGTCCTGGCCCTCCATGACAACCCCTGGATTTGTGACTGTCGTCTGCGGGGATTTGTCCAGTTTATCAAGTCTGTGGGCCCACCTATTATTCTGATGAATTCCTATTTAACTTGCTCAGGCCCGAAATTCAGGACAGGGAAGTTTTTTCATGAAGTGGAGCTTAACAGCTGCACAAAGCCCGTGACCTCAGCCCTTGACACCAACCTGACAGTTCCAGCAGGGTTAAACATCACCCTGACCTGCTTTGTGCAAGCCAGCCCTTCCCCAGCTGTCTGGTGGACCTATGCACTCAAACTGTTAAGGGCATTTAATGGTAAGCAAAGCTTTTTTTTCTTCCTTTTTTTTTTTTTAATGAAAAATCTATGCTGTGCTAGTCTACTTAGGTAGGTCTGCAGGCCATCACAGTCACCACAGCAACCCAGCCCCTTTAGAGTACCACAGTTATTGTGGTTGCAATAATCCAAATGGTCTTAATCATCCTGTGCATCTAAGCACATCTGACCAGCATAAGAAGAGCTGCTTCATGCAGGATATCAGTCAAAGATGAAAGGAGCATGGCCTCATTTTTACACAATTATGTTACTCGTGGATTTTAAGAAGCAGCTCTTTACTCATGACACATGATGTAGGAGCTACTAATCCTATATTAGTTGTACACGTTTAATAAATACATAGGTATCTAAATATGCATGTATATTTACTATATATTATATACTACACATATATATGCACACACGCTGCATAATTATATTTGCATGTGTGTTTGTATGAGCCCACACATAAACACAGACTTGTATGCTCCTATACTATTCCCATGTATTCCCTCAAGAAATATTACACAAAACTGTGCAGCCCTGTTTCCTGCGTGTCCATTCATGTTCTACCAACTGAAACAGAGGTTGTTTTTTTCCTGAAGTCTTCCTTATTTATATTCTTTAGCAAAGGCGTTGTAATATGACACCTCTTCCTCCCAATCCGTCCTCCCTCACATTTATTTTTACTGAGAGCCTTCAATAGAACAAGTTGCTATTTTCATCAGGTAAGGTAATAAGGCATACAGGCAGCCAGCACACAGGTTTTGTGTGTTCCTAATAAGTCAGCTAGCTAAATAGGATAGCATTAGCCCTTAATCCTGGGCTGGTATTTGCTTCGGCTGCAGCGCTGTAGCAGCACTTGGGTGTCTTTCTACAAGCACATGCTGATGAATTACATACAGGCTTTTCTCAACCGCAGCCACACACCTGTGTTTCGGTAAATGACAGGGTTTCATACTGTTCTTAAAACTGCATTTCACTTCCAGCCCAAAACTTCCTGGCCTCATACACCTATTTTAGGCAGAGCCTCTTGAGACTGACATTCTTAATACTAACAGAGGATGGAACATGTGCCCAAAATGTAGCTGTACCTCCTCAGTGCCTCTCCTGGTTTGCCCTGACCTAAGAATACTGATGGGAGATGGGCAGCTCGGCCTCTGCCCACAGCAGCTTCCCCAGCTGCTTGTACTGGGACATGAGTCGGACACACTCCATGTCTCCCATGCTTGGGTGTCCCACTGCGTTTCTTGCCTTTCAGGCAGCCAACACTTTGCTGTCATCTCTGTGGGGTCTGGCACGTTCCTGTGCTCCTCTTCCTTTCTCCCTGGGCAGGGCGGGTCCTGAGTGGGCCCCATCCCACACCGGCCTTGGGGCTGCCCCAGGGCACGGTGGCTCCCTGCTGATCCACGCACTTGTGTTCGCAGTGTCCACGGAGCCCATCAGCGAGGACATCGTGCGCTCGGAGCTGCTGATCCCGGCGGCACGGCCAGCAGACGCCGGCAACTACACCTGCACCGCCGCAAACTTCCTGGGCAACGCCTCGGTGGCCATCAACCTCCGCGTGGTGGCCCCGTGGGCGTCCACCACCCCCCGCGGCTGGGCGCCCATGGGCCCCGCGGAGCCGGGCGCTCACGTAGAAGTGCGCATCGCCAAGCAGACGGTCTACGGCATCACCCTGGAATGGTTCGCGGCGGCGGCGGCGGAGCCGGGGGAGACCTGGTACACCCTCCTGGTGGGCCGCTACGACGCCGCCCAGAAGGACACCATCTACATCGGGCCCGGGGTCAACACCTACTCGGTGACCGACCTGCTGCCCGCCACCAAGTACGAGGTGTGCGTGGCCGTGCGCAACCAGGCTCCCCGCAAGGGCCAGTGCGTCGTCTTCGTCACGGGCAGCGACGTCAGCCAGATGGAGCAGCGAGAGAAGCTCATCCACATCGTGATCATCGTGTGCGCCATGGTGCTGGCCGTGCCGGCCGGCATGTACGCCTGCACGGCCGAGGCGCTGCCCGGNCGGCTGCTGCTCTCGGAGGGCCGCGCCAGGCCGGCTCTGCGCTGGGAGGACTCGGGGCATGGCGGCCACACCGCCTGTGTTTGCGGCACGCTTGGGGAGCCCTGGGAATGGAGGTGCCCTGGGAATGGAGGTGCCCGGGCTGTCCGGCCACAGGTGTGGGAGCTGCGCCTCCGTAGCCCCGGGCTGCCCCCGCAGCACTGCCACGGAGCAACGCACACTGACACACCGAGAAACCAGCACTGACAAAAAAACAACCCCCGACCCAATACTAATGTTCATAGGCAAAGGCCAAAGGACTCGTCCACTCACTCGCACAGGTGTGTCTTTAACGATTTGTGTGCGTCTGCAGCTGTGCCCAGTGCCAGGTGCAGCTTGTTTGTGTGCCAGCTCCAGGGAACGGACAGGGGAGCTGGGCACGGCTGTGGTCACAGCCCAGCAACAAGTAGTGGGGAGGATTGGGTCAACATGATGAAAAGATTTTATCTTACTTGGAGAAAAAAGTATTTTGACCAGAGGTGTTGGTTTTGGGGGTGGTTTTTTTTTGTTTTTCTTTTTTTTTTTTTTTCTTACTCCTCCTTAAGGTTTACGCAGCCCTAAGAGATTCACAGCTTTGGTTGTACCACAAACAGGAAAACTGCAAGTGCTTGAAGCAGGCTGGTGGGACAACTGGGCAGAGGCAGAGAGCACAGTGGAGCAGACGGTTGGGAGCTGAAGATGCAAGCCAGGCACATTCCCTAAATGCAGAAAAGTGCCTGCCCATCGTGCTGCTTTGAAACCAAAGCTCGCCTCCTTGCTAGAGGCAAAAAGGCCCAAAGACACGTGTAAGAGTGACTGCTTCCTGCTTGTGGAGCGGCTCAGTGCTGTGATTCTCAGGGGTCTGAGGACATGTGACTTATTATTTTTCTTTTTTTGACCTCATGCTTTCTAGCACAACCAAAGCATGTGGCTCATAGACCCACAGCCCTTGTTATATGTGTTATAGATTTAAAAGAAAAGTCTAGACACCCCAGCTGTAAGCAGAGATAGAGCCTGTTGTGAGCTTCGTGCTGTGGTAGCTTGGTTTTCTAATTGTATTTTGGGTTTTGGTGTGTGTTTTCCACGCTGTCTCTCCTCAGGGCCTATGATTCCTCCCCCAGCACATCCTTCTGCTGTACCGTATTGCCCAGCTTTTGAACAGAGCTCTGTTTTGTCACTGCTGACTCTTGCTGTTAATACTTCACAGGACTTCCTAGTCTTGTCAGTCTTTTAGTGTCAAAGCAATAAACACGGCAGATTTTCAGAATACACAGGGGTCCTGTGCTTCATCTCTGGCCTTTTTACAGTTACAAATTGCAAAGAAACCTGGATTCTACGGAGCTCTGGGGGTTTGGCTGCAGGGATGGAGGAGGCTGGGCAGCTGCAGCACAGGTCACCTCTACAGTGGTGAGGAAGGGGCAGAAGCAGCTGGCCAAGCAGGAAAACCTTGTCCTGGTAAAGCCAGCCAGAGACACAGTTAATACAGAGTGAACCATGAGCTGGTGCTGCTTGA
Organism: Rhipidura dahli; assembly: GCA_013399225.1. Classification (NCBI taxonomy): domain Eukaryota; kingdom Metazoa; phylum Chordata; class Aves; order Passeriformes; family Rhipiduridae; genus Rhipidura; species Rhipidura dahli. The sequence continues at coordinate 864,153 of VXAC01001167.1, forward strand.
AGACCAGTGTGGGGCCGTGGGTGAGGGGGTGTAAAAAAGCACCGTTAGTAATGACCAGCCTTCTTCCACCCTAGTCAATAGGGAGGGACAACAGCACAGTGTAAAGACTGGAGAGAACTGCTGAATCACCATGAGGAAACGGCCAGGGAAAGACAAAACATCCCGTGGAGGAGCACGTGGAGGAAGTTCATAACAAATCACAGACACTGGACACTGGCATCAGACTGAACCTGCTCCTTCCTGCCCCCAGGGCCCTGCTGCAGTGGGCTGCACGACGGGAGCTTGGCCAGGGGCTCTCTGTGACCCTGCCCATGGCCTGTGCCAGTGGCATCCTGCTTCCCACCTCCTCTCCTGTGGGCTGTCCAAAACCCACACAGCCCCTCTCCTGACTTGCAGCCTGCAGAAGGCTCGTCACCCGGGACCACCGCGGGCACCCCGAACCCCGCGGCGCCGTCTGGCGGACACGGAGCGGAACTGCAGCCTTCGGGGGGTCCTCGGGTCCCGTCCTTGTGCCAGCCGAGCCCCTTCCTGGGGGATGGACACGTGGAAATGGCTTCATTAAAGCGACGCGCTGCTGCCCGGGGCAGTTTGGCTCGTTCTGTGCTTTCTTTGGAGGTGGGGAAAACAAAGCGGGGAGCGGGGGG
>VXAC01001168.1:9325-28565 GCA_013399225.1 Rhipidura dahli
GAGCGGGGGAGACCCGCACGGAGCAGAGCGGGACTGCCGTGGGCAGGAGCCGGAGCCCCGTGGGGTCCCCACGGACCAGAGCTGGGGCTCCGCGCTGCCCCCGGAGGGCTCCTGCTGCTCCCCATCCCTGCGTGGGTCGGAGCCCCCGCGGTCCACACGGACACCCTGGCTGTGACATCTCGGCCGTGACAAGCACAGGCGCCGTATCCAGAGCGGGGACACGCACGTGGGCCCAGCAGATCCTCTGCATTCGGGAGTTCTGCGGTCTCCCGCTGCTCCCCAGGGACCCCGCGCCGCGGAGGAGCTCCCAGCACGAACTCACACGGTTCACTCCGTGGTCACGCTGCTCTGTCCCCTCCCAGCCTCCGCTCTGCAATGAGCACTCGTCCCCCTCGGCTTCCCTCTTTGCTTCACTGCTTTTCACACTAAGTTCAATATTTTTCTTCCCGCTCACCCCCCCTCCCACGTCCCGGCTCCCTCTCGTCCGCCCGGGGCTCGGTTTCTCCGAGGCCACGGCTCGCTGCAGCGTCAAATCAAAAGGGATCAAAAGCCGGCAATGAAGTCTGTGGGACCTCGTGCCAGGGAGCGGAGGAAAAGGGTCATGGAAGGACGACAAGACCACGCTGGGAATGCGGTTTCTCTCCAGGACCAATAGTTCCTGGAGGGGAAAAGAAACTTACTCCTCTCTCTGAATACAGGCAGCTCGCCGCGGCAGCGGGCGCCGGGGAGCGGAGAATCCGCTCAGTTCGCACTCCGGGCTGCTCCCGTGTGTGCTCTTGGCTGGGAGCACAAGAGCCCGGTGCCCTCAGAGCTCCGGGGAGACACAGGAGCTTGTCCCAGGCAGGGATAAGGACTGTGTCCCCAAGGGCTCTTCCATGGTCAGTCACACCCCCACAGACCACCCACCTTGGTACCGGGGCTCAGCTGCGAGACCCCAGAGCCCTGGAGACCGGCATCATCCTGCTAGTAAAAGAGACAACGACGTGTCTCCCACGTATTTCCATATTTATTTTTTTTCCCCCGTTTTTTTCCACTGAGCAGAATTTTCCCTTTCCAGGTCCTGTCGCTTGTGGGGCCTCCCCCATCCCCCCCCACGGTGCTGCCCCAGGAGCGAGTCCCAGCACAGGACACCCCCGGCTCAAGGAGCCTCTGCAGAAGGGTCTCAGGGCCAGGGGTCCCACTGTCCTGGGGTTGTCCTGTTCAGGGCCAAGAGATCGTTGTGGGTCCCTTCCAACTCAAAATACTCTGTGATTCTCTGCTGGTCCCAGATCCTGCAGCTGAAGCTGGAAGAGCAACAGGAAACTGCTTGTGTCCAGTATCCGCTCTGAGATCCTGTGAGCACCAGCAGAGCACAGAACTCTCCCAAACCCCCGCGTGGCGAGCGGGGCCTCCCATTCCCAGCACTGCAGAGCAAGAGCAGCTTCCCTCCTTCTGGAGCGGGGAGCCTTCAGCTGGAGCCTGCTGCTCTCCCTGGGCCTTCCCACAAGGGAGAGGAGACTCCTTGTCTCAGACACTCACAACAGCACGGCACAGGGACACCCCAGAACACCTCAGGGTACGGGGCTCAGCCACCTCCTCTCACTGGATGAACCCTAAATTAGGAAATCCTCGTCTCCAGGAGCTCCAGTACCAGCACTGGAGTTGCATCCCTGACACGCTGAAGCAATCAAACTGCTGTGCCTGCTCCTCGGAATTTCAGTCTCTAAATTCCCTCCAAGAACAGTGAGAACCTTGTCCAAATCAGGACGTGTGGAATACCCTGCCCCAGCCCCGCTTGGAGGAGAGGAGCTCAAGCAACACTTTCCACATGCTTTGAGCCCAACTGAGTTCAGGTTCTTTCAACTGCTTCCAAGCCCCTCTCCATGCTTTTCCAGCCCCGACCCCTCCTGATGCCTCCGGCCCAGGAGACAAGGCAACCCGTTTGAAACTCCATCACCACGGTGCTGGATGCCAAATCCCCGTGTCCCTCCCTCCCACTTGAAGGTAAAAAGCCTCCTTAACTACTGCAGGCGCAGGGAAAGACAACAAGCACGAGACTCTCTCAGTTCCTTTCACTGGGATCCAATAAAAACCTTGGCAGTGGCCGTCCTTCCTGCCGGAAAGCCGATATCCCAGAAATAAACACACTTTCCACTTTGAAGGGCTGCAGCTCCGGGATCCGCCTGGGCCGAGCTGCCCTGCGTATCCCGGGCTCCCACCTGCCTGCAGCACCCGGGAGCCGACCCTCAGCTCCTGATCTCTGCTCCTTTGGCACCGGGGCTTCCCCGAGGATGAGGATGGCCCATTTCCCAGCAGCAGCAGATCACCCTGCCCAGCATCATCAACGGGTTTATTCCTCTCTGAGTCAGCCAAGGCTGCCCACGGATGCGCTCCAAGCCCCCAGGGAGCTTTTCACCATAGTGCATACAAAGTCCTGAGGCTCTGGGGGCTCATCCTGGTCAGCCGCCATCCAAGGGCCAGTGTGGAAACAAAGGTGACCTCAGGGGACTGCTGGGCGTCCTGGGGCCGTGCCTTTGCTCCAGAGGGGACAATTCCTGCGTGGACATCACGAGGGCGTTGGAGTTCCCGCGCCGGCCGGACAGCTTCCTCCAAGGCAAATATTGACAGTGACAGTGGCGGGGAGGGCAGCCCGAGCCCGGGCTTTGATGGATGAAAACCAAGCCCGGGGGCGCGGGGGGCCGAGGCTCCGCGAGGTTCATTAAGAGGCCGGGGAGTCTTTCATCTCCGTCCCGCTGGCCCCACTCCAGTGACCAACAGCTCCCATCTGCCGGGTGACCCCTGCGGGGGGAGCGGGTGGGCTGCGCCCCACGGCCCCGGGGACAGGTGTCCGGTGTCACCGACACCGCCTCGGGCTCCGGGTGGGTGCCCCGGGAGGTGCCCGCGGGCAGTGCCCTCTGCTCCGGCCTCGGGGAGGCTCGGACACGTGGGGAGCCTGGCAAACCTTCCGGACATGACGGGAAAAGCCAGCTGGGAGCTCCACAGGTGGGAGAAGCAGCTGCAGAGGAAGGAGCAGAAGCCCTCCAAAGTCCCCCCTCCTCTCCAGAGTCCCAGCACAGCACCCGACTGCTCCCCCAAGGCCACCCGGACCAGCCCGGCGGGAGGAGAGAAGCGTCCAGCGGAAAGGGCATCCCCAGGGGCACCGAGCCCCCTGCCCTGCCCCGGCCACCGCAGCCCTGAAGGTTTCAGCGCACCTGAGCCAGGTGGGCACGAGGCGATTTTGGGACCCGTGACCGGCCCGGCAGTGCCACCCAGAGGCTCCTCCGGGGACAGCTCGCGACACACGACATCTTGCCCAGCGCGGCAGCGACTTTCTGACCTTTCTGACCAAAACCCGCTTCACTTTCTTTGCCAGCTCCATCTCGGCTGCCTTTTAACCACCCTTCTCCCTTCGCCCCAGCTCCGACAGCGGCTCCAGGTTGGGGCAACAGCTCCAAGGGCAGCTCGGGGCATTTATTCAGCACGCTGGAACATAAAAATAACATCTTTAATAGCCTTAGAGTTGGCACAGATGGCATTGAAACTCAGCACTGTTTATTACGAGACTATGGAACCACACAGGGCGCAGAGGGAGGACGGCGGCTCCGGCCCCGCGCCGCTTCTAAACCACGGAGCTACCACAGGTTGGGGGTGTTGGAGTTGACTCTTTTCATTTACATTCAGCTTTTATAGAGTGAAACCAACAGCGAGATTTAACCACACGCACACAGAGCAAAGCCTGGGGAGGATGTTCCTGCTGGCAGCCGAGCTCTCCTCCTCTCAGCAGACACGAAAGCCCCGAATTCAGCTGTAACACGGGGTGTGAGACTGGCCACACAACACAGGACGATGCAGGAGCTTCTGCTCACGCCTGAAGGGAAGTTACTGCAGTGACAGTGCCATTTCCCTCTTCCAAGAGCAGGAAAGGATGTTAGGACACGGTCTAGAAGCTCTCTCAGTGGCCAAATGAGTTTTTTTCAGGAACCCAGAATGCAGTGGGACAATACTTCCTTTTCTGAAGTATTTTCCCAAGGAAAGCTCCCTGTTGCCCTGAGCCAAGCATTGTTATCCTCACACAGATGTAGAGGGGATGGCACAGGCACCAAAACATGAGGGACTCACCTTGGAAAGCAGCAGCAAGCTGGTGGCAGAGCAGAGGCCTGACAGAAAACCCCCATTCTGACCAAAAAACAGCATCAAAACTACTAGGCAGGATGAAAATAATTCCCAGCAACACAGGAGGGGAAAGGAAAGGAAAGGGGAAAGCATCCCAGATCTGGGCAGCCACAGAGCCATGGGAAAAGTTGGTGTCAGCCTGAAAAGGACAAAACTGAGCCAAAAAGACACTCCCACACTGGTGATGTGCAGCCAAAACATCACAGCACGGAGCCACAGTGGCAGCTGAGCCCCTCACAGCCCCCTGTGCCTGTCAGCCACCCCCTGACACCCCCGTGCCACAGCACGGCCCTGCCTCAGCTCCCACGTGCAAAACTTGTATTTGGGGAAACATTTACAGGTTTCTGGCAAGATCACAATGTGTTCAGTGAAGTGTTTAGTCCTTGGTGAAAACAACCACCAGCACTGCTGCAGTGATGCCCACCTTACTCAGCAGCAAACACTTGTTAGTCCAACCCAGTTACCCCAAAGTCTCTGTCCTTGATGACCCTGAGGAACCAAGACGCCACAGCCACCTCCAACCCTCAATCTCCTTGTCATTTGTTGGTTACAAAGATTTCCAGTTTCTAGGGGTACTCTACAATCACAATGATTTGAGGCGTTCCTGGCCTCTGCTCCGAGGAATTCCCTCTCACCGCCAGGATGGGGTGCTGACACAGAGGGAGGTAAAATGCATAGTGAGGTCTCCCACAGTGAGGTCTCTCCTCTGGTGAGGCCACTTTTGTTCTCCCTTTAGTGCCCCTGCACTGTCACGGCCTCTGTTGGGCCTTCACTTCCAGCGGGGGCCTTGCCCCCGAGGGCTTTGTTGGAGTAATCCCGCTCTCCAAAAATAGTGCTCCCAATCCTGACGTTTGTAGATCCAACTTCTATCTGCAAGAGACGGAGAGGAGGAGGTCAGGGCAGGGCTGCCACCACCCCACGGCCCAGCCTGGACTCTCACCGCACCACAGGACTCGTCACCCACAGCCCAGGGGTTGGTTTGATCCCTGGAATCTTCCCCAGGACCAGGAGAGCTGCACAGGCATCTCCATCCAAAGGGAAGCCTTAGAGGCCTTTTTGGGTGGCCTCTGGGCTGGAATTTGGGATGCAGGCACATTTGGAAGGGGCAGGAAGGCACTTACTGCGTGCTGGAAGTCCGTGGACATGCCCATGCTGAGCTCCACCTTCTCCACGGGCAGATTGAGCTTCTGACACAGCTCCTGCCGCAGGGACAGCAGCACCTGCAGTGACAGGACAGGGTCACACACCTGGGCAGCCACGCCAGCCCCCTCCCAGGGTGACACAGACCCCGATTCCTGCCTGTCCCTCAAGTGTCCTCCACGCAGCAGGTGCAATTCCCACACTTCCCACAGAAAGCACCACAACGGTGTCTGGAGATTTCCCAGATTTCCTGACAACACAGAGGAGGCCGAACCCTCACCTGGACCAGGGGCTCCAGGACAGCAGCTGCTGCCCTGCCAAAATCCTGGCTGCAGCTTCAGAGGAGGGATGGGAAGAAATACCCTGCAGGAAGAAGCTGCACTGACACTGGGACTGAGGGCTCTGCACCACCCTGCACAGGCTGTTCCCACATCCCTGCAGCCTGACTCAGACTGATTTGACTGGGACAGACAAACTGTTACAGGAAACCAGCCCACAGCGACATTTTCTCAGAGAAAATCTTACCTGGAAGTCAGGATTTGGCCCCTTACTGAGGTCATGGCCGATGCTGCCAATGGTCATCAGCCCCACAAACTCCAGGCTGGGGCACTTGTTGATGACGTGCTCCACGGCAGCCGTGGTGTCTCCAGGGGGAAGGCCATGCTTGCCTGGAAGAAAATAGGGAGATCTCTGCCCAGCTGTGCCAGAGAAACTTTCAGCCCATCCTGCTCAAGTTCCCTGTCCAGCCAGCAGGACAAATGTCCACATGTCACCAAGAGCCACTTACTGTCCTCCCCGCTGGTGTTAACTTGCACCATGACCTTCAGCTTCTGGGACGACCCTTTTTTCTGCCACGAGCTGTTGACTCTGTCTGCCAGCTTCACAGAATCCACTGTTTCCAACATGAACAGGTTTGGGACAGCTGGGGAGGAAACACAGGCTGAGGGAATTCTGCTGGCACAGGATTGTTTGGACCTACAGCAGGGTTATTATTGTTTCAGAGAATCATGGAATATCCTGAGCTGGAAGGGACCCCCAGGGATGACTGAGTCCAACCCCTGGTCCTGCACAGACCCCCCAAAATCCCACCCTGGGCATCCCTGGCAGCGCTGCCCAAATGCTCCTGGAACAGCCTCAGGCTGTGCCCATTCCCTGGGCAGCCTGGGCAGTGCCCAGCAACCTCTGGGGGAAGAACCTTCCCCTGATATCCAGCCTGACCCTTCCCTGACAGATCTGAACACTGCAAGACCAGTGCCCACATAAAACCAACCAGGATTTACCAATCAGCTTGTTGACATTGTTCTTCTGCAGGTGGCCAATGAAATGCCACTTGATGTCTGGACAAGCCGACAGAATCTGAAAGCAGGGAGAGCACTCAGGTTGGAACAGCAATTCCCTCTCCCCCCACGCAACCCTTCAGCCTCAGTTTGCCCACAACCAAATACCAGACACCCAATTTCTTTGTTTGTTGACCCTGAAAGACTCAGCTGGTGGTTGTGCTGAGGTTGCTGCACAGCCTGGAGAGGGATGGGGCCGTGGCTGCAGGGAATGCTGTCCATGGGAACAGCGAAGGCAAAGCTCTTTTGCAACAGTCATTAAAAGATGTTTTCCCCAAAATGAGTGCTAATTTCTTTTTCAAAAAGGACTGTGCCTCTCCTGAAAAGAGCACAAAAGGCAAAGCACTGTGACAAACCATGACTAAGGCTCATGTATTCCCAGACTCCTCTGGAGCCAGCGAGGCAGGAGGGGGAACGGGGCAGAGGCAGCGAGCCAAGAATAACCCACCATTTATCTGCAAAGATAAGGATCCAACCAAATCCCTAACAAACCCCAGGACTTTGACTGAACAGCTCTCAGGACACAGCTACACTCGGAAAGGAAACACAAAGGGAACTGTGTGCTTACTCTGGAGTCTGATGCCTTTTCCAGCAGCTCCTGAACCTGGGGAATGGAGGAGAATCCCGTTAAAGCCACAGCAGGCACAGGATTGGTGTCCTTGGGATGTGTGCTCCTGGGGCCAACCTGAGCCTCAAACCCACGAAGCTGGGGAATGCTGCTGTCACCCACAGAGCCACCCAAACTGCTGCCCAGTGACACCAGCAGGGATTTCTGTTCAGGAAGGGTTGTTAAACTTCGCAGGGGCTGCCCAGGGAGGTGCTGCAGTGCCCATCCCAGGAGGTGTCCAAGGAAAGGCTGGATGTGGCACTCGGTGCCCTGGGCTGGGTGACACCGTGGGCACCGGGCACAGCTTGGACTCGGTGACCTTGGAGGGCTTTTCCAACCGGAATGACTCTGGGGTCCCATGCCCTTAACGGGAGGCCCTTTCCCAGCGCTGCCGACCCCCTTCCAGCCCCCCAGGCCCCCCGACTCACGTAGTTCTCGCCGAAGCTGCGCTGTCCGTGGCTGTAGGCCTCCATCACCATCTCGGCCGGCTTGGTCTTGCTGACGGCCACGAGCCGCGGCTGCACGGCCGGGAGTCCCTGCGGGAGCAGCGCGGGGTCAGCTCGGGGCCCCCCCAGGCCCAGCCCCGCTATGGGGGGGCCGAAGGGGGCCTGGCCCTACTGGGGGAGCGCCGGGGCGAGCAGAAGGGAGGCCTGTCGCGATAGCGGGGTCCTGGCTCCTGTGTGAGGGGCTTTCAGACACCCAGATCCGCGGTGTGCCCGTCCTCGGCCTACTGAGGGTCTGTTCCCACCGTGCGACCTGTCCCGGCGGCACTGCGGCTCTGTCCCCCGGGTCACCGCTGACCCCACGGCGCGGGCCCGTCCCTACGCTGACGGAGGCCCTGTCGCCACGGCAGCGTCCCCCCGGGCTGCCCCCCGTGCCCACCTCACCTGCGGGCGCCGCGCCGCCGCTTGCTGCACCTGCTCGGTGACGGCGCGGAGCGCCGGGNCGCGCCGCCGGCCAATGGGAGGGGAGAAGCGGGGCCGCCATGTTGGGAAGGTCGCGGGCGCCATGGCGGCCCCGGGGGGACAGCGCGGCCCGGCCGGGGCTCTCCGGGGTTTGGTGACAAATCCGAACCGTGTCCTGCCACCCGCCCACCCTCCACACCCAAGAATGAGGTTGTTACACCCCTGCACGAGGAGCAGCCTTCCAAGAGTGTGAATTCCAATGATTTCGGGGAGAAAAAAGCGTCCCAAGGAACGGAGCTGGTCCCGCAGGCCCCGGCTGAGGGCCCGGGACAATGCCCGGCTTCACCGCGGCCGCTCCGAGGGGAAGGACCGGGAACGGCCAGCTGGAACACATTAACTCAAATATTTGTCTTAATGTGCAGAACCTCGCTGTCCCTCTGCAGATCCAGTGTTTACACAGCTGGGTCAAAACACTCAGAAGGTTCCTGCCCTTTGTCTGGCAAAACACGACAAGGATTCTCTGCAAACTTTACCGAACCCGAGGTGTTTGCTGCTCCGGTCTCGTTCCTGTGTTTTTCACTGATTCCTTGACTTCTTTTTCCACTTTCCTCGTCCTCCTCACTGGAAAGGGAGAACCAGCACCGACCCCCAGCACCCCCTCCCTCCGGCAGCCTCCGAGGAAAACCCTTCCCTGCAAAAATACATCTACAGGTGACATTAAATCTCACCCACAAACCCCGGTATTAAAACGGGAAGATTCTAAAATTGAAGGCCATTTTATTGTCATAGCAAATACCAAAATAAAAAGGCTTTTTATTCAGTAGGTTTAAGATCAAAGGCTGCACTGGCAGAGCCTTTTCCACGCTCCCCACAGCCATTCCCAGGTTATCAGCAGTGCCACAAACCTCTGTTCCCTTTGCTACAGAGGGGGTTTAAAGTTCAGATCTTCATCTCAAGATTACAGAAACAGGACAACTTACTGCCTGTCAAAGACACAGAGGGAACAAAGGTTTATAGGGAGAGATGGATCCACTCTGGAAAATCCAGGACATTTTAAAGAGTGGAGAAACCTGAATGAAGACACAACAACAGATTTTGGCTTGTGAAGACTGACACTCTCAACTTTTCTTTTGCACTCTTAGTACAATTTAACTAAATTACACTAGTACTTTAGCAGTCAGGGTTTTAATAAAAAAAAAAAAAATCATTAAGAGCTCTTTATCCCAAGCTATTGCCTTGCTGTGAAATCACCCATTAAAAAATGCCTTTATAATACCACTTTGGCTTAGCTGCGTCCTTTCATTAGTGAAAAATACTTTTGTGAAAGGTGTCAGCTGCTGATGGAAACCTCGAGCACGAAGGTAGAACGAGCTCATCCTCACTGCTGAACTTGTGCTGTTCCCTGTTGCCATCTCCCTGCACAGACCTATTTCTGAGTCAGGAATGTCACAGCCTCCCCGAGGGTCTGATGGAGGTTTGGAGATGGGAATTCCCTTAGCTCCTGTTTTCCAAGAAATACAGAAAGGAGAAACTGATGCTTAATTTCTAATTTGCATTTTTCAAGCATCTACAGGGAAGAGAAAACTACTGTAAAAACCCTGGAGCCAGCAGCTGAGATTCACCCGAGCTCTCTTGGTGTAACACAGACTGATGAAGATTTAAACACTGAACAGTGAGACCAGGGGTAGGGGGGAGCAAGAATTTGGGGCACGAGCCTGTAAATGTACCAGGCTGCTCTCTGACAACGAGCACTGGCCTCAAATTATATCAGCAATTAATCCCCAGGCTCTGCTGCCAAATGCAGATGGATTGGACAGGAAAAAAAAAGTTCTCTCTAGGCATGAATTTTTATCTTCAAATTTTGCACGTGTGGAAAACAAAACCCTGTTTCCCCCTTGGATGTGGGATGTGAGGAACTGACCAGCTCTCTGGAGGGAAAGGTACATTCTGGTACATTGTTCTGAGAGAAAAAGGGGATCCATCTTTGGGTAGTTCAGGAAGAGCTGCTTTTCTCTGCCTCTGCCCTGTCTGTCCTTGGCCAGTGCTAAACCTTCCTTCCACAAGGTCCATTCCAATCCCACGGGAGCTCAGTTCTGCTCATGTTAGCTCACCTGAAGTTCCTTTTTCCAGTCAGACACTGTAAACACTGAGATCCAGCTGCTCCTGCAGAGCAGAGAACGAGCTGAAAAACCATCTGGTCACTCCAGCAGCTCCTCCCCAAGCAAGGCCTTTTGCAAAGTCAGGGTCCCTGAGACAAAAATTCTTTCCTCGTTGGTTTTCTGTGACTGTGCCCATTTCCACGCCTCATTTCACTGAAAATCCCACCCAGCTCTGCACTCCAGGGCGCTGCCCACACCCTCCCCCAGCAGCTGAACTGCTGGGAAAATTCTCCTGTGCCCCACAGAAACGTGACAAACAGAAAACAAAGCCCTGTTGGGACATAGAAAAGGAAGAGTTTGGGTCACTCCCTGCGTGACTCGTGGCCTAAGGCTTCGATCCCCCCGGTGAGGGGGAACCTGCAGGGCTCCAGCTGAGCCTCTGTCCCTCACAGGGTCACAGCAGCCACCTGCCCCTGGCCCCAGCCTCGAGCAGCCTCTTGTAGTGTACAAAATCTAGCACCTTGTTTTCAAAGGGGACTGAAAATAAAGTACTTGGAATTTTCAATAAGGAAAAAGAAAAACCCCAAAACAAGTTGTAGCAGCAATTCCCCTCCATCCAAAACCTGAACATCTCTTTACCTGCAAATGCTATGAACCACCTCAATCCCAAATTAGGTTCCCATCCAGCTGATGGCCCTGACAGCCTCTCCCAAATCCCTGGTCTGTGTGACCAAGAGCTGGGGAGGTGCAGCTACAGAACATACCTGGAGCTTAGAAATTACCAGAAAACCCACACCATAAATACCAAAGTCCTTGTGTCTAATTGTCATACAAAAGATCGAAAGGATTAAATCTGATTAATCTCTTTCAGCACAGGAAAGGGGGAAAACAAAAAGGAATTTCCCAGTTCATGATTTTCTGATATAAAACGAATAGAAATCTTTCTTTTCAGTTGATGTTATGAAGTAGTTTTGTGTCCTCGCTGGTTCCTGCCCCGTCCTCCTCTTGGATTCCTTCTGCCAGTCCCTCTGCAGATTTGCTCTGGCTCCCTGCAGAGTCCATGAACATGTTGGGAATATCTTTGCCAAAGTAGATCTTGCTGTTGGCTGCGATTGCCTTGTACTTCATCAGCTGCAAGTACTCGGGAGTTAACTTGAGCTGCACGGAGAGAAAATGGGTCACAACCGCCCATATTCGGGAAAAAGGGAATTCCTGCCACGAGCACACGAGGCACAAACTTTCCACGAGCACAGCAGGCATGGCCAGCCCTCCACAGGGAGAACATGGAGTGCCCAGAGCCAGGCTCTCCTTGAGCAGGGCAGAGTGCAGCTCTAAATCCCAGTGACTAAATGGGCAAAGTGAAAAGGGATGGGAGCAGCTGGGGAAACGCTCGATCCAAACGTGACGGAGATGCTCAAGAGCACATCACTCACTGCAGCCCTTGCAAAGAGAGCTGCTGAGCAGGGAAACATCCCTGGCTGATTTCCAGGGAGCAGCTCCATGAGCATGAGAGGTGAGAGGAGCTCATTCCTTCAGGATTGTCACAGAGAGGGCACAACAACTGGCACAGAACCTGTGCACGCACAGCCCAGCCCAGCCCTCTGCCCCTTCTGCCCACCACCACAGAACTGAAACTCTTCCTGCTGGGGTGTCCTGGGAACCTGCTCCAGGCAGGAGCACACCTGGCAATTCTATCCATGCCATTTTTCTGTTTCCAGGCTGGATTTTTTGTTGTTTTTAGTTTTGCAGTACTGAGGCTCTTCCAGGCTGTCTGAGATCAGCTCCATTTGTTCTTTCCCTGCACTGTGGTTTATTCTCCCCCTGCCTGTCACCCTGGAGATCTCCCTGCTCCGACTGCCTGCCAGCTTGAGACTGGAATGAAACCACATTTCTCATCACAACAGCGTGGAAGGGCAACACTGGAACTGATATTCCATCTACAGAGAGCCACGGCCCCGTGAGCAGCTGGCAGAGCAGACATTTCACATACCCTGACACTGATCTGCCCAGAGAACAAAACAAACTTGCAAATAAGGATCTAATTGTTTCAGTCAGGTGAAAGCTCTGCTGAGAGGAGACAGCCTTGTGCTTTTTGAGTTAAACAACCATCACTGCCTGCTCTTGTGCTGAGTGTTCCCCTAGAGCCTGATGCCAGGGGCCCCGCTCTGAGGCACCACAAAGGAAAGCACAGTACCTTGTTGGCCTCGGCCACCTTCATGGCAGTGTAACACTCGGCATCAGCTCTCGCCTTTTCTCGTGCAAGAAATGCAGCATCTGGAAGCAAACACATGCTCTGAGTCACATTTTTATTTCCAGCCACGTTAGTGCCTGTTTGCAGCTGGAAACTCTTCAGAAAGTGGCCAGTGCCACATCTGAACTGCAAGGGGAAGAGGGAACAAAATGGGAAACCCAGAAATGGGAGCTCAATTTCCAGCTAAATGGCTGCAGGACAAGAGCATTAATAAGGGAACTGCATCTGTGACTGCAGAGCTCAAAGAACTCCACAAACATCAGGGTTTGATTATCCCCATCACGTGGGGTCGAGCTCAGCCTTTCTTCTTGAGCCAGGGCTGACTCTCGTGCTGAAACGCAGCAACTGCTCTCCTGCAGACGTGGGATTTACCCACAGCCTTTGCCCAGGACTCCAGGAACAGCCTGAGCAGCCCAGCAGCCTCTCTGCAGATGAGGCCTGTGCCTGTGGATGTGATTCCCAGATGGGATTTGGGCTGGGATACGCAGATGAAGGTTCTGGCACGCAGAGCAGGGGATTTTAACCTTCACAGGCTCTGCCCCTTGGACAGATGCTGGAGAGCTTCTCTCTGCTTTGTCAACAACTGCTCAAAGGCTCTGACTCCATGGATACTGAAATTCCTGACTCCTGGCAGAGACACTCAAGGAAAGAAACGCTGCACTCCTTTTTCCCCTCTGACTCTGTACCCACCCTGTGATAACCAAGGGTACCAGGCCACCACGTCAGGGCTGCAGTGAGAGCAACCCTGCCCCTCTCCTGACATTCCTCCCAAGGCAAGGAGCCACACGACTGGCAGGGACTGAGAGCTCCATAGCTGCATGAACCCTTTGTTTACTTCCCCTAGCAGGCAGTCCTGGGAGCTGCTGCACTTCAGGAGCATGTGAACAGCTGGATGGTCTGGCCCACAGCTTCCTCTCTTCAGGCTAAAAGGAAAGGTTGGTCCCAGTCCCAGACACCAGGAAAAAAGAGGAGGGAAGGAGTCCTCTGCCAGCACAGGCCCGGGCTGAGGGGCTGACACAGTTAAAGGAAATAAACCCCACTGTATTTCTGCAAAGAACTTCTTAATGAGAAGCTGCTGATCTGTAAAACTCTTAATTGGCTCCTCAGTGGCTTCTGCAAAGCCTATCAGGGCCTATAATGAATGTAAGGGGGAAAAAGGCCTTGCCACTCCCAAGCTGGAATTGCAGAGCCCCCCTGAACGCCCTGGAGTCTCCTTGGCTGTATCAGATGGGTGAGGAAACACCTCCTGAAGTTCCAACTCCTAGAAAGATCTCCTTGAGAAAGGGAGTTTCAAGAAGCACAGCCTGCAAAGAAATTCCTGTTCCTGCCTCTGCTCAGGAACTTCACCCCTGTGAACGTCAGCCTGGACTGAACGCAGCCAACACTCTTCAAGAGCTCCCTGGTGAGCTGCTTCAGGAGTTACTGGAAAGCTCACCCCCAACTCACCTTCAATCTCTGAAATTCGCTTCTCTGTTTCCTTTTCCATCACTTTCTGTCCATAAGTTATTTCAGCAACTTGTGCAATCTTTTCTGCCTCTGAAATGAAAACAAGAACACGCCCACGCTGTCATCACACATCTTCCTAACGCCAGAAGCAGCCTCACCCTGGAAAATCCTCACTCATCACCTACTTCAGGTGGAAATGAACGGTGGGAAGAATTTCCAGCCTGCAGAAAACAAAGCTGGAACCCACCTGAAAAACTCCTGAGTTTCTCTGGGAGTTTCAGATCAGAGAAAGTCCCAAAGTGAACCAGTGCATCCCTCCCTCCCTCCCTGGGATCTGGGGTCTCTTTGGTGCCCGTGCCCCCCTTTCCCTGTCCCAGCCCAGCCATACAGACCAATCAGGGCTTTCTTCCTCTCTGTCTCTGCCTCCTTCTCCACCACCTTCTGCTTCTGTGCTGCGATCAGCAGCTTCGTCTTCTCGCTCTCCCTGGGGAGCAAGGGAATCCATTTAAAGCTCCAGGAGCTCCCTGCTGTGGGATTCACACCCCAGCACGAGCTGCAGGCTCTCCCCTCTTTCCAGCACGTGTGCAGGGCAGCTGTGACCAGCAGTGTGAGGGCAGGTACCAGCTCAGAGCTTCTTGCCTAAACCAAAGCCTTCTTTCCTCCCCTCCACGGCAGGAAGATTTTCCAGTGAGTCCCTGGGACACGCTCCCTGCAGGCTGCCCTTGTGCCTTTTCTATCTCACTGGCTTTTACTGACATTAATGAGTTTTTAAAGGGTGAACATAAATTAAAAACTCTGCTCTTGCTCCCAGCCAGGGAAGAGACCCTGGAACCGAGTCTCCCTCACCACGTCCTGCTGTACTTATGGCACCAGAACACAGGCTGATTTGGGACCCCCAGCCATGGCCACGCCACACAGGATTTACCACAAGCCCCAGAGGTGACACGCAGTGCCAGGGGAGCAGAATGGGTGAGAGGGATCCCATCCTGGCTGGCACAGAGCGCTGGCAGCTGGCTCAGGGCGTTGCAAAGGGATCAGCACGTCAAGTGCTGCCAAAGAAAGTTATTTCAAAGCTTTGCAAGTCTTCAGCCTGTTGAATCAACAGTTTCTCCATCCCAGGATTAGTGCTGAAATCCATCCCTCTGCCACTCACACACCACTCTGGAGGGTGCCCAGTGCCCAGGGGGAAGGAGTCCCAGGGCAAAGCATTTCTGTGCTCAGGGGTTCCCAGTGAGGGCCCTGCCAGCCCAGCCAGGGCTCAGTGCTGCTCCAGGCAGCCCCTTCCCGAGGGCACCACGATTCCCAGATCCTGAGTTCCTTCTGGATCCTGCTGGGAACACCAAGGCACTCACATGAGCTCGTAGTTCCTCCGGATTGTTTCAGGGATGTTTGGCTTTGTAACTCGGACTGCCTGGAGAGAAGGAGACAGGAGACAACGTGGGCCAGCAGCCAAGTGGCCCCTGGGACTGCAGGGGTGGCACTTGGGGCATGCTCTGCCACCAGAGCTGCACCAACTCTGTGGCCAGGCCCAAAATGCACAGAGAAACAGCACTGAAGGATCTCCTCACACATCAGAGACTGCAACCTGGGCAAAGCAGCTCCCAGAGGAACTGCAGGAGAAACTCAACACATCCAATCTGAGAGGAGACAGGAAGGACACTGTGACCACTCCTCAGGTTCAGTGAAATCTGTGTTGTAAAGCAGCTTCCTAAACAAACCTCAGGTTCTTGTTTCCTTTTAGCCCTTTCCCCACTTCACAATCTGCACCTTCAATATCTCAATCAAGTCCTGATTACCTGTATAATTAATCCGGGGGCCATCGTGGTTAGGTCTTGCTGCAAGGCCAGTTTAAGGTTTTCATCAATTTGATCTGATTGGGGGGGAAAAAGAAAAGGGAATGAAACATCCCCCAGGGCAGTTTGCTGTCAGCACCCAGAGTGAGCTGGGAGGGCTCACATTTCTTATTCCTGGAAAGTACAAATGGGAGTTGGATGCACTGAGGCAGTTCCCAGCTCTCCCAGCAACAAGCAGCACCACAGGAACACAGCAGGCATGAAAGGAAAGCCTCCAGTTTCCCAAATCCCGTGGTTTGGAATCTTCCTGAGCCAGATACAGCATCTTTACAACAAGGAGCCTGTTCTCTAACCCCCCTCCCCACTGAACTTCCCAACAAGATCCTGAAGTAACAGGGTAAATCCTGACCTGCACCTGTGCCAGCAGGACACAAAGCACGTGGAAAGGCAGGAACAGGCTGCAAAAATCATCAGCAACGTGTCTCTGGCTCAAGGAGTCCCAGAACTCCAGCGCTGCTGAGGATTTCAAAAGGAAACACAACCTAAAACCCTGCTCTGATGAAAGCTCCAAGGAGGGCAGCACTTCCAGCAGGGGCCTGCTGGGAAGTGCAGAGGGAAAATCAAACTGCAGCGGCCTTAAGAGGGATCACATCACACTCCTGGATTGTTTGCTTTGGTCCCAGTTTCCTATGTGGAACTCAGGCTCCTAATGAAGCCCAGCCAGAGGTTTGGGAAGCAGCTGCTATCAGTCCCCTGCACCTGCTGGCAGATGTGGGGGCAGAGGGCGGTGTGAGGCCGCTCAGGGGGGCTGTGCCCCACTGCAGAGCCCCAGCCAGCTTGGAGCAGGAGCTCCAGGGGAGTCTGTACGAGTTCCTTCTGTGCAGAGAGGCTGCTCTCAGCCCATTTCAAGCAGCCATCAGCAGCAGCTGCCGACATCTGGAGCCTCCATCGGCCAGGACCCCGTCCAGCGCCAGCAGCAACTGGGAACTGGGGGGGCCGAGCCCCAGGCCTGCAGCCTGTGTGGGAAGGGGGATGCAGGCTCCTTGGAAAGGCCAGGCTGAGCAGACAGCAGCACTCTGCCCACTCTCCCCGTTCCCTCAGGCACAAATCCTGTCCCAAAGCATCCCCAGCAGCTCCGTGCCCACAGCCAGCTCTGCCGAGTGCTGAAAGGCTGCAAGGATTTCCTGTCAGTCCCGAGCCAGAAACAAAACACTCAGCATTGGCAGCCACTGGGGGAGTTCTACCAGGAAACCACAGCTTTTGCTCAGCCCTGTGCTGCCCTGCTTCCCGCTGGGAAGGTCAGCAGGCTCCTGCCAGCACTCCTGGTTTGTGGGCACCGCAGCCACGGGCACGGCCCAGAGCTCGTGGAACCCTCTGGCCAGGGAGTGCTTGCTCAGACTTTCTGCAGCAGCAGAGAGCCACAGGCCTGGCCTTCCCATCTGGATCAGAGAATCCTGTGACTGATTCAAATCCCACAGAGAATGCCACAGAATTCCTGCTCCCCTCCCTGCAGGGAGGCTGCTGGCAGGGCTGGGGCTGCAGTTTGTTGCTGCAGCATATTGAAGCACTCAGCTCCAAAAGATAACAGGGATAAAGGACGGCAGCTGGAGAACAACCCTGAGCAGAGCAAACAGGGGATTAAGGGATAAAAGCCCATCAGCCCCTGGGGAGAACCCTCAGAAGCGCCAGCCCCAGGGGCAGCTCACCAAAGAGCTCGATGTAAACCTCCTGCAGCGTGTGCACACTGCAGAACTGGTTCAGCTCGTGGTGGATCTTGTTGAAGATGAGAGCCTTGTCATAGTCAGCCGTGTAGTTCTTCACGATGTCGTACACTGGGAGAGGAGGGAAGGGGGGAAAGGAGGCTGAGCACCCTCAGGGAAAACCTTGGAGCCCCCCCAGTGCAAGGGCTGCGAAATGAGGGACCCCCAAACGTTGCCCTCAGGCCCTCTGCTCAGGGCAGGTTCATTTGCTGCTGCTCACAGCGCCCTTGGCTCCCCCTGCACAGCCCCTGACTGCAGCCTGGTGCTGCTCAAAGCCCGGGGGGCTGCCAGAGCGCACATCACCGAGGCCAGGAACGAGAAAAACCCCAAATCCCCGGGAGAGCGGGGTCAGAGCTGACACCCCGAGCTCAGGGCACAGCCTGGCTCCAAGCAAACACGGCCACAACCTCCTCACCTCCCGGCACAACCCCCGGGGCGTGTCCGGGGCACGGCTGGTGACTCACCCGCGCTCTGGATGAGGAAATTCACCACCTCGATCCTGTCGAAATAAATCATCACTCCTCCACTGCCAAGGGGAGAAAAACAAAAAGCTCTGTTTGCTGGAGGCCGAGCTTGCTGCTCAGGTGGGATGAGGGTGGGATGAGGGTGGGATGAGGGTGAGACCCACCCCAGCCTGCCCAGCACCCTGCACCATCCGGAGGGACCCAGCCCAGCCTGCCCAGCACCCTGCACCATCCGGAGGGACCCAGCCCAGCCTGCCCAGCACCCTGCACCATCCGGAGGGACCCAGCCCAGCCTGCCCAGCACCCTGCACCATCCCAGCCCCCCGGGATGGGGGCACAGACACAGCCCGGGGGGGCTCCTTGCCCTGCAGAGCCTCCCGCTGACCCCAGTCCGGAGAAGTTCAGCCTCTGAGGAGCTTCCAGCCGGGATGCAGGGCCCTGGGGAGGGAGCGGGGCCAGAGCCGAACATCTCACCTGGTGCCACACGGGACATTTTTCACCTCGTCCGTCTGCAGCGTGGTCTGCAGGGGATTGAAGGGAAGAGGATTAGCACAGGGATTTCCCCGGCACAGCTCCTGCAGCCCGCGGGGCTCCGACACAGCCCCCGGTACCGGGCACGGCCCAGCCCCGTGTGACCCCCCGGACCCCCCGGTGCCCGCCCCGCCCGGGCCCGGGCCCAGCAGCACCTGCACTGACTTGTAGGACGTGATGAAGGGCAGCATGAGGTGGAAGCCGGGCCCGCTGGTGGAGGTCAGCAACGCGCCGCCGCTGCGGAGGGAACGAGAAGGGAACAGAGAGAGAGACAGAACCGTGAGCGGCGGCGGCTGGCCGGGGCCCGGCTCTCTCCCCGCAGGGCGGCCCCGCCGGGCCCGTCTCACCGGTAGTAGACGCCGATGTGTCCCTCGTCGATCTTGTGCACGGCCGAGAGGAGCGCGGCGGCCGCGACGCCGAGGGCGAGGGCGGCGATGGCGCCGAGCTGGGCCATGCCCGGCACCGGCGGCGGCACCGGCGGCGCGCCACTGACGTCATCACCGCGCGACCGCGCCGCCGCCGCCGCCAGAGGGCGGTAAAGGAGCGGGGGACGCGGCGCTGGAGGTCGAGGGTTCGAGACCCGCCCGCTCCCGCAGCGCGACCCCCGCCGGGGTTTGGGGGTGCGGAGCCCCCCTGGAGCCCACTCCCCGTTCAGGCGGGGGGGGGCAGAGCCGGGAGGCAGCGCGGAGGGGTGTCCCGCGCCCACGGAGTCACAGATAACATATTCTTCACATAGAGTGTGTAGGGGCAGATGG
>VXAC01001168.1:41816-52604 GCA_013399225.1 Rhipidura dahli
GGCTTGGCATGGCATGGCACTGGTGGCACAGCTTGGCATGGCACTGGTGGCACGGCATGGATGACACGGCATGCCATGGCACTGGTGGCACAGCTTGGCATGGCATGGCACAGCATGGATGACACGGCATGGCATGGCACTGGTGGCACAGCTTGGCATGGCATGGCGCAGCATGGATGACACGGCATGGCATGGCACTGGTGGCCCAGCTTGGCATGGCACTGGTGGCACGGCATGGATGACACGGCATGGCATGGCACTGGTGGCCCAGCTTGGCATGGCACTGGTGGCACGGCATGGATGACATGGCATGGTGTGGCACTGGTGGCCCAGCTTGGCATGGCACCTGTGGCACGGCATGGATGACATGGCATGGCACGGCACTGGTGGCACAGCTTGGCATAGCCTGGCTGGAACACCTTAGCCGGGCACGGCATGGCACTGCTATCACACCTTGGCCTGGCTGGCACGGCTTGGACGGCATGGCACTGCTGGCACGCCTCAGCATGGCATGGCTCAGCTGACACGGCACTGCTGGCACAGCTTAGGGTGGCACAGCATGGCTCAGCTGGCACAGCCAGCCCAGCGTGGCTGATCACGGCACGGATCAGCTGGCACGCTGTGGCGTGGCACTGCTGCCATGGCATGGCTTAGATAAGATCAGCCTGGCACAGCTTGGCACGGCACAGCTCAGCTCCCCTGTGCCGGTGGCTCCTGCACCCAAACCTGCACCCAGTGCCTGTGCCACCACCCTGACCCTGCAGCCAGCACCTGTGTGCGTCCCGGTGCCACCCACGGCGAGGGGGCTGACCTTAACTCAGGGCTCTCACAAAGTGATAATTCCCTCATGAACCTACAACTCCTTTTTTTCCCGGGCATTTTCTTCTTCCTTTGGTTTGCTGAGTCTTAAAAATCTTCAGGTGCCAGTGCAGGCTGCTGTATAACTAATTAACTTCCAACAATTAACTTCCTATTTCTAGTTACCTTTTCCAGACACCCTTGAATTAATTTCACAAACCCCTGAGCCTTCACTTTTGAGGGGGGAAGGCTGAAAACCAGCCAAGCTCAGCCAGGCTCTATCCACGAGGAGCCAAGGCACACGGATAAATCCTGGAGCTTTATCCAAGTGATGTGAGGCTCTGGGGTCCTGGTGGGGCGAGCACTGCTTCCCTGGCTTTCCTGGGCTTCAGGTGGGAGCTGGTGGGAGAATGGGGGCTTGGGGGGAAGATGTGCGATGGGATGGGGGTGTGGGGATGATGAGGAAATCGTGAGGTCCAGGATGGGATGAGAACTGAGGATCCTTGGCGCGAAGAAAGGCGCTGTGGGGCCGGGTGCCCACTCCAGCCCCACCTCTGCCCTCCCTGGGTTTGTGTTTCAGGTCCCTCCTGCCTACCCAGCGAGGGAGAGGCGAAAGGGGGAGACACAGACACCTCTAATTAATCATATTAACTCCTGACAGATGCTTTATGTTCCAACAATGTTGCTATTATTAAGTTCATGTGCCCACCCCTCTCCGAGCCCGCTGCTCCGGGTTCTGGGAAAAAAGGCTTTGCTGGATGTCCCTGGTGAGTGCTGGCATCGGCCAGCGCAGCCCCGCACCCAGTGCCGCCTGCCCAGCCACTATCAATCACACCCAGGGTCAGGCCTGTCAATTCCCCCTCTTTGTGAGGCTTTTTTCTCCTCTTTTTTTTTTCTCTCTCCCGAAGCTGACCGCAAGATTGATTCAATCCGGACAGCGGGATGTAAGCGGAGAGGCGCTGCCGTTCAAAGGAGCCATTCAAGGAAGGAGGAAGCAGAAAAAAATAAGGCTTTCCTCAAAGTCACTCGAGTTGTTCGCCAACAACAACACGGCCTTAGCAGAGTAACCTAAAATCAGGTGGGGACGGGTGCCCCAGAGCAGCAGCGGAGGGCACGGAGCAGCGATGCCCCCGGGGCTGTTTGTCCTTCCCCAGACCCCGGGTGGTGCCCAAGGCCTGATCCTGCCCTGGTCTGATCCTGACCATTTCTGGGTCAGCCTGTGCTTGCTGGATCAAAGCTTCCCCAGAGGGATGTCGTGGGTAATGGCCAATCTTGGTCCACACCGGTGCCCCTTGGATCCTTTGCTCTAAAATCCACGAGGGTCCTGTTTTTATTAAGGAGAACAGTAACCAGAGGGGAGAAAGTTAAACTTCCCTGTTCCACGTCCAGTTCTGCCCCATGACAAACCCCTCGCTGCTCAGGGACTGCACCAGTTCGAATAAAAGCAGTGAGACCCTTGCCCAACAGAAATAACACCAGCACCAAAGGAAAAGCAAAATATTTGGAATGGAAGCAAAGCCAAAGAAGCCTCGGGGAGCACTTTCACCAATGACTGATGATGCTTTTGTCCCTAGGCAGGACTTGCCCCACCTGGGCTGCTGTTAAGGAGGTTTGATTTTGTCAAGGACGACTTCTCGTGCAGCCCAGGGATTCTGACCTGTGGAGCGAGGCTGGGAAAGAGGGAAGTGAGTTTTTCTTTAACTTCAAGATGTCCCAGTAACCTGGGATGAGTCTGAGCAGGGACTTTGCTGTCCTGTGGCATCGTTGTCCTCTCCTGTTCCATTGCTGTGGGACGCAGTTTGAGGGAAAACAGGACAAGTGGGGCTGGGGGATGGCTCCAGGCAGCCCCTGCTGCAGGATGAGGATCACACATCCTAAATCCGAGCCTTTACCTGCCCCTCGGTGCCTGCCCTGCACCTGCTGCTCCCCAGGTGAATCCCCCCTGGCCCACCCCGCAGCCCCTCCTGGAAGCAAAACCTTTGGAGTCAGCGTTTTCCCTGCCCTGCTCCATCCCCGAGTCCCTCCTCTCCCCACGCAGCACCAGCCCAGGCCTTGCTTTTAGCTGCAGAACAAGTGCATAAAAATGATCTTATTTATTACAGGAGACATGTTTTAAAACAACTGACAAAATTGCAAGATGTAAAACGACAAGCAAGTGCTTTTTCTTTTTTAAGCCCGTATAGACTCCTGGCAATGATAAAAATAGTGTTTTCTTTTTTAAAGTTGGAATTAATCTTTCTTTCCAAAGCAATCATGTAGCAGGAAAAGCAGGAAGACACTTGGATATTAACTGATCCTCGCTGGTGATGGTTAGTTATGGAATGGCCGGGACTGGCTTCCCTCTGAAGCAGAGCCATTAACGCTGCAAACATTAAAGTAGCAAAAAAAAAAAAAGGTGAAGGGGTTTTTTCCCCCCTCCCTCCCCTGTTCCCTTGATGTGTGACTAACAGCTGCTCTTCTGTGTGACAAATCAGTGGGGTCTTCCTGTTGTTGATGTAATGAAGCTGTTTCCTGGTGGGAAATTCTACGGGATAAATTGCAGAAGGGGGAGGAGAACATCCCACACTCACCAAAGAGCTCGGGAGGGAGGGAGGTCAGGGCTGGCCCAGGGTCACAGTCACTTAACCGGGGCTTTTTGGGGGGTTTTGCCTGTTTGTGTTCAAGTTTCTGGCCGTGCCACTGGAGTGAGGGTGTGCCCGGGGTAGTTTGGGGTGCTCTCCCCTCTGGCCCCCGTGCTGTGGGGACGCCGGTGTTTCCCTGCGCTGGCACTTTGGGGGATCAGCCTCAGTGGGTTCATTGAGTCCTCAAAGAGCCACAAAAAAATTCACCTTCACCCCCAGTCTCCCTTGTTCTCTTTGCCGGTATTAGTTAATTAAACTATGCAAATCAACCCAACTTAATTTCTGTAATACCAGGGCCAGAGCCTCAAACCATTCAGTGCAGCTCATCTGGCACGTACGTCACAGAAAATGTTTGGAGCAACTCTAATAAAAATGAAAAAGGCTGTAAATCAAGTTTAATTTATTCATTTTCTGTATGGTATGAAAGCATGCCAAAATCAGATTATTTATGAGCCCTTCATAACAATAGGCATTTTTATTGGTTGCAAATGACAAAAGGGGTTCTCAGAGGGATTTTTTCTTCTTTTAAATTTTTGAATGCCTTTTCAGAAACATTTATTTTTTTGGACTCTATGATCTCAAAGAAAAATATTTAATCATTGATACAGTAAAAATAATTTATATTTTGATACTGAAAAACACATCAGTCTTTAAAACATAAATAGACAGAGCTAATCCAGCCCCAAAGGCCCAGGAGAATGCCACCCCACAGGTTAGAGGAAAAAGCTGTGATTTATACCCACATCCTTAAATTTCCCATTAAGAGCATAATCCCCTATAAGTCTTTCACAAAATGTCTGAGCCACTTGGGTCTGCTTTTCCTTTTCCAGACCCTTTGGTGGGTCGGGAGAGATGCTCAGCTGCCCTGTACCCACGGCCAGGCCTGGGATGCTCCTGCCGGTGGTTCCCCCTGGGGCTGCCACCCTGCTGGCTCTGGGGACAGGGCTGTGACTACACCCAACCCCCCAGACCTGTGTGAGGACCAGAGGGCCACGTCGCTCCTCTTCTTTAGGAGGCGAATTACCCAGAGCGACCCCAAAGGCCCGGGAGACGAGGGAGAGGCGGAGGACGGGACAGCATCTCCCTGCTGGGGACAGTGCTGGGGACAGCACGGGGGGAAGCCCTGTCCTGTCCTGCCCGCGACATCCCGGGCATCGTGGCCACAGCCCCCCGGTAGCAGGAGGAGGCAGGGGCACCCCAAAACTCTTGTGAGGGAAACAAAAGCCGGGCTGGGTTGTGCAGGGGGGGCTCGGCTTTGCCGGAGGGCTCTGGGTGAGGAGAGGCACCCTCTCGGGCAGGAATTGGAGCTCTCTCTGCGCCAGCCTGGCCCAGCCTGAGAATAAAAAAAACCACCAAGAAGAGAAAGGAGGGAACCCCCTCCCCGGCAGAATTAGCATCCAGGATCTGTCAGTCACCGGGAGCTTTTGGTAAAAGGGGCCCCTTGTCAACCTCTGCCTTTGATGTGACTGGGACGGAGGTGCTCAATTAAAAGCCTATCAGTCTGTAAGTAAATCAACGCCTATCAGGCTTGTCACATCAAACAAACGATTATTGCACGAACCCGCCCACCCCATTAATCTGGCTGTTCCTTCTTGACAGCTCAGGGTCAGGGCACTGTAAATCCTGCACTGGATTGCAGCCACCTGGAGCAGGATTAAAGCAGCCCCGCAGCATGTGCTGCTGCACCCAATTCCTCCCCGGCGGCGGGGGGCTGCGCTCGGGGGCACCCGTGGGTGCGGGGTCCCCCCCAGAGCTCGGGTGTGCAAGGTCACAGCCGCTGTCCCCGCGGTTTGGTGGCACCGTGTCGGTTCCAGGGATGCTCAGCTGCGGGCAAGGGAGAGCTCAGCACCCGGTTTAGGGGTGCTCAGCACCGGGAGCTGCCAGCACCGAGATAACCCGGGAGCAGCTCCAAGGGCTCCTGGCTGCTCCGGGAAGTTGTTGTCGCCAGGGATGGTCGCACACAGCCCCTCAGTCGCCCCTGGAGGGTGGCCAGTCACACCGGGCTGCTCCAAACCCTGGCGTGCCCCGGGCAGGTCGCATTTACACCCAAGACCCGAGCAGGGATGGACCTTGGGGAGCTCTGGGTAACGCTCAAAGTGAAAGCAGCCAACAAGCTGAGCTTTCAGATGCTCCTTGGGTCTGGATTAGCAGCAGTCCTGGGGACACTGGGTCTTCCCATCGGGATCCTGAAGGTGAAGACAACGGGGGGACTCCAGCTGGATGCATCCCGGCCTGGCACCGGGGCTGCGGGGCTGGGCCGGAGGGAGGAGGGCGCTGGAGCCGGGCCCTCCTCCGAGAACAAGCGGCTCTATTCAAGGGCAGGCAGAAGCCAAACTTTCCAGAAAAGCCTCAGAGCTGCGGTGGGAGCAGCCCCGGGGCAGCCAGAGCTTGTGATTCCTGCGCACAGGCAGAGGATTTTCACAAAGGAGAAGCCAAGTCCTGGATCACATGAGGGCTGTGCCATGTGGGAGAGCCCTGGGCAGGCTGGCATTTGGGAAAGGGCTCGGTGCTCCTGTCCCACCGAGGGCTCTGCTGGCCCCGTGTGCTGGCAGTGCCCCAGTGGGGACGGGACCTGTCCCCTGGGGCTGTGGGGGTACAGGAGCAGCCCTGCCCAGGTGCTCCAGGACCAGGAGCATCCCCTGGGCGAGCGGTGGCCGGAGGCTGCGGGAGGCTGTGCAGGAGGGAGGGGCTGTGCTCCCCTTCTGCCCAGGCCTATTCTTAGCATTTTCCCTCTCCCGCCGAGCCTGGCGCCTCGTAATGCAGCTCTGGCTGCTCTCTCGGCGGGAGCTGCGAGCCGGGGCTGCCCTCCCGTGCCAAGGACAGACGCCGGCCCTGGGGGCTCCGGGAGCTCGCCCCGCAGCCACGGGCTGCGTTCTGGGGGTGCCATCGGGGCGGCATCCCCAGGGCTGCCCTCCCTGCCCCAGTGTCCCCATTTGCGGGCTCGGGGGGTGTCTCTGAGCGGGTGCAATCCGGGCACCCCCGAAAGCAGCACGCTCAGCACTGGGGGAGGAGAGGAGCTTTGAGTGTCTCAGCAAAGAAATCGAGGCAGGGTGGGCAGCTGGGGCCATGGGCCAGTGCCAGCAGAGGTGACAGCGCACAGGAGACAGATTGTCACCGTGCCACCTTTGATGCGGTGACACCAAATCGCGGCCGATAAGCGGCGTCACCTCGGCCGGGAGAGCCGTCACCCCTCACCCGCCCGGCGCCCTCGGCTCTCCCACCGCCTCAAGCAACGCCTGCTGTCCCCGGGAGATAAACCCCACCGTGTCCCCACCGTGTCCCCTGTATCCCCGCCATGCCCTGCTGGCTCTGTCTGGCCCCGGCCCTGCGGTGAGAGATGCTTGAGAAGGAAGGAAATTCCCCCCTTCTGTCGCCCACTGTCCCATCCCAGCGTGGGGAGAAGTGCCGGGGGTGCACGGCCAGGGGGGACCTGGCCCTGAGGAGTTTATCTCCCACACATGATCAATGCTGAGTTTAAGTAAGGTTTATTGGTATCTGTAATTTAACATGACATATTTCTAACACGAATTACTCTGAGATCATCGTGTGCATAAAATATGACAGGAATCTTTTAAGTGCAAGCATAGTTCTCAGTTAATTTAATAACTGAGATGGAAAATGGAATAGCATTAAATTTAATATTTTACATAATGCTCCTACACTTCCTTCACTTGCTGCTGGCATCATTTGTTTTCCCTTCTTCCTCATTTTCAGCCCACTCAGCCCGAATTGTCCTGGAGCCCGGCCAGCGGGGGAGGTGCTGACCCCTGGAAGGGCTGCGGTGAGGCCCCAGGGCACCCAAAGCTGCTCGCACCTCTCCCCCATCCCTGGGAAGGTGCTGGGATGCTCCCCGTTCCCCCTCCCCTTGGTCCCCCCAGGGGCGGGGTTGCTGTGGGTGCTCTCCGGGTGGTGGCACCTCCTGGACCCCCCAGACCCGCAGCACCCACCGGCCCCGAGAAGCCCCGGGACCCCCTTTCCCGGGGCGGCAGCCAGGCGTGCTCCAGGCCAGGTTTTGTGCCGGCCGTGGGATTTGGGAGCCCGTGCGCTGCAGAGGGGATCGATACCGCTGTTAGCCGCGTCCCTTCCTATTGAGCCTCGGCGGTGATTTAAGGGGCTCCGGTGACGCCGCGGACAAGGTGTTAACACCGATCCGGAGGGGCTGGGGCTGCCAGGGGGCTGCGAGGGAGGGGGCTGGCAGGATCCGACCCTCCAGCCCTGTCTTCTCTGGTTCAGAGGGTCCCCGAGGCCGCGGTGAAAGCAGCGATGCTGTCGGGATTATCCGGGGAGGGGCGGCCGGAGCTGCCGGGAGCGGGCGGCTCTTTATCGGAGAGGAGCAGAGCCTGACAGCGCTGTAACTCTCCCTTCCTAAGGAGATGAGCTTGCAATAAAGCAAGGAGCACATTAGAGGTAACGAGACAAAATGGCAGGGTTTGGAAAGCCCGGCAAAGCAATAATCCAGGCTGGAACAGAGAGAGCACTCAGCTCACCTCTGCTCCTGGAAACGCTGCCAGAACAGTTCTTTACTGTGACTTGGAAAGCCTCGGCCGCGGGTTTCAACACCTCGCGCTCGCACCACATCATGCAAAAGTTAATTCTACTTTCAGGCTGATGTCAACATTCCCCTTTATTGCCCCGGCGAAATGTGAAGACTACATTAATTTGCATTTGCTGTGTGCAAGTAACGTGTTCCAGATAATCTCAGTAACTCCTCTAAGGTATAGACGGGAATTTCCTGGATAATGTGCTGGATGGAAAAAGCCGATGGGGTCCAGGAGAAGGAAAGGCCATTGTGTGTTTTCATAACTCCACCTGGAAGCAGCTCAGCCCTGAAATGCAGGCTGCAGCCCCGGGCTGGGCCGGCTCCCCTCGCTGTGGAGGGGGTGATCTGGGGGCCTGGGCACCCACTGGCTGCGGGGCCACGGAATGCCACGGGAAGGGAGATTCTCCTCCCAGACAGCTTCCAACACCAGGCAGCCACTTCTCCACGTAACAAACAACCCACTGCCAGCTGGAGGCCGAAGAAAAATGCTGCTTTAAGCAACGTGCTGGAAACACGGATGCTCCTGCCTGGGGTGGTAACGACCCCCTGTCCGTGGAGCTGGGAAATAAATGGAGCCCCAGGTGCCCTCGCAGGAGCTGCCCCGTGCCCCACAGTAAATAACCAGGCCGAGCTCAGAGGATCCTCCTGAGTGCTCCTGCTGGGATGCAGCAGCCCAGGGAATGGATTTTCCATCTTCCCTGAGCAATGGCACGGCCTGGCCGACGGCAATGATCACACATCACAGCCAAAGGCTGCCAAGGGCTCCGCACACCGACAGCCGGGCTCCAGGAGCTCATCCCCATCATGCTGAGGAGAGCCAGGGCTTTGGCCGGGCTGGCTGGGCTCGGGGTTCAGTGCTGGGGCTTTGGAGTGGGACAGGGGGCCCTCCCAGGTGGGATCCACCCCGTATCCCATCCCCAGGGCTGCGCTGGCCACCCGCCTGGCTTTGCACCGTGTGCCGGGATGCGGCAGTGGCGTGTGGGAGCGATGAATTCATTTCCATTTATGATCTGTTATGATGATACCCCTGAAGGATAAAAGTCTATACATAATAATCTCCCTCTTCAGCTTTGTTAACAACTTCAATTAACAGGGAGCTGTGTAATGCTTCATCAGCCGCTCGGATTACAGATGAAATTAAGCCATCATATTTATGAACTACGCAGTGAGTTCGAGGAGGACTCCACATATTTTACGTTTAATAACTTGCCCTCTCATTTTATTTATAACGTTAATAATGATTTGGTGGCTGCTTTGGGGGGGAAATGGCAATGACAGAGCGAGGTGGCCGGGTGGGAGGGAGCCCGGCCATGCCCCTCCTGCCTCTGCTCCCTCCCCTTTGATTTTCCATTAAATCCCCCTCTGCACACAGCGGCTTCTCCATGGAATTGCTTCCCACTCAGCACTTTTAAAGCTGGGATGAGGATTAATGATTGAATCCTGCACCCACCAGCCAGAGCATCACCCTGGGCCTGGGGTGTCCCCAGGTTTGGGGGCATCCTGGAGGTTCTGATGCCCCAAGGAGGATGAATGCTCTGTGCTTCACATGAAGGGACATTGTCATGGGAAAAACCAGAAATATCCTTCCCTAAAGTGGGAAGGGGCAGTGGGAGCCCTCGAGAGCTTCTCCTGCACACCCCACACCTTCCCATCCCCATCCTGTGAGGGTTTGGGGTCTGTTCCCTGCCAGGGACCCCCGTTGTCACCACCCTCCCTGACTGGCCGGGCTGGGAACACGCTACATCCTCCCCAGCCCTGTCTGGAGCCCTGGCACAGCCAGGCTGAGCAAGGTTAATTAATTTGAGCAGGGACTGAAGCCCCAAAGATGGGGAGCAGCGCGTTGAAAGATGATGGCTGGCAAAAATCATTAGAAGCATCTTTCAACAATCTATACACTGTTATCGATCCTGTTATAGATCATGTTCCTTTCCCCTTTTTTGCAGGATCTTCTGGATCGATACAGCAAGTGCATTGAGACTGTAGCAACACATTTAAAACCTTATAAAAGGTTATTTAGTTGCTAACAGTGCAGCAGTTTCTGCAAAGCCTGCCAAAAGGTTACAGCTTTTTGGGCATCATAAATTACAGACGACAGGGAAAAAAAGTAAGTGCGGTTTTCTTTATTGTCTGGGTGATGGATGGGCTCCTGAACAAGACACAAAATACATCATATCACCTTTAATGGGACCACATTTCTGTAGCCATAACTCACAATTTTAAAATAGAAAATGGTGAAATATGGCGTTGTATATTCCACTCCTGACATATTTATGAGTCCTTCCCTTCTTATAAATACAGTGATTGCTATTTCAAAGCAGCACGTCAGGTATGAGCAGAGCACAAACAGCTGGAGCGAGTGAAAAATTATGGTCAGAGTTGGACATTTTCAAAAACTCTCTCTAGCAGCAGTAAATTTACAATGTTTGCGCTAACTGTTATTAAAACCAAATCCATATCTTGGCAACAGGACTCCAGCTGGAGTGACGGTGCCGCTGACAGCCGGGGCGAGCCCGGGGGCTGCTGCTGGGGAAGCACTGAAAGGCACTGGGGGGGCCAGGGGGGTCCCATGGGGCAGCGCCAGGGCTGGTGCGGAGCCCAGGAACCAAACCTGGAGCTGGGGAGCCTCACCCGGGCACCAAAACGGCACCGAGAGGCGGGGAAGGGAGGATGGAGATGGGATGGAGATGGGATGGAGCTGGGGATGGAGCTGGGATGGAGCTGGGGATGGAGCTGAGGATGGAGCTGGGGATGGAGCTGAGGATGGAGCTGGGGATGGAGCTGGGGATGGAGCTGGGGATGGAGCTGGGGATGGAGCTGGGGATGGAGCTA
>VXAC01001168.1:52999-71264 GCA_013399225.1 Rhipidura dahli
GCTGGGGATGGAGCTGAGGATGGAGCTGAGGATGGAGCTGGGGAGGGAGCTGAGGGTGGAGCTGGGGATGGAGCTGGGATGGAGATGGGGATGGAGCTGAGGATGGAGCTGAGGGTGGAGATGGGGATGGAGCTGAGGGTGGAGCACCGTCGCTCCCGTGCCAGCTGCACCCCGCCAGCATCACGCTCCAGCTCCGGCCTCCCTCGGTTTATCCCCGAGTCTGATGTGGCTCCAACCCGCGCCTCCGCTCCTGGATCTTTATTTCCATTCACTCGGCGAGAGGCTTTCAACAGCAAATACCTCTCGAAGAACTAATCCTGCCAAGGGCCCTCCTGGGCACCCCTCACCCCTGGGAGCTGGGCGAACTCCCCGGCCTCATTTAGGCACACAAAAGGCCTCTAATTAGCTTTTTGTTTAGTCCGATTATGACTGTAAGTTTTGACCTTTCAAAGTGATTAGCTTTTGAAGTGAACTCATTTGCATAACATCGGTTTCCAAACTACATCCGCAATCTGGGATCAGAATTTTTGTCGTTGCCGTTCGCTCATTTTTTCTTTTTCTTTTTCCTAACAGCAGCCAGGCTCTGGTTTGGGTCCCTGGGTGAGTCTCTGCTCCTGCCCTTTGGCATCTCCAGCGCTCCAGGCTCTGGCGCGCCCAGTTTTGGGGCATACGGGATTTCTCCAGCCCCTCCCCAAAGCTCTGGCTCCGCCGCTACTGGAAAATCGCATCGCCCTGGAAGATGCTCAGCGGCATCCTGCTGTCACCACCAACCGACCCCAGCTCCTTGGGACCCCCAGGGAAATCCTGGAGTCCTTCCAGCTGGACTCCAAGCTCTCTGTCCAGCCATCCTGGCCCAGCTGCCGCCACAGCCACAGCCAAGGTCACCCGCAGAGCCTGGGGGAACAAAGGGCTTTACCACGTTCTTTGTGGCAGCTAAATTCAAAACTCTTTATCACCGCAAACATTCCTTTATCTGGGCAAAGCCCTCCAGAGGTGCATTTTATTACCCTGGGTTATTGAACAAAAAACTTTCCGATAATGAGGCGAGCTGATCTCCGCGGCCGCCTTCGGGGCACGGGGGAGCCCCCGCCGGGCTCTGCCGGGGTTTATCAGCCCCGGGACCGGGCTGCCTCTATCTCTGCCGGTGATTATCCTATCCCCCTGCGAGGCTTCTCTTCTCCGCCAAAAACAGAGGAGAAATCTTTTCTTTGGGCGAGTCTTCCTGGCGAGCATCTCCTGGCACCACAGCTCAGGGCTCGGTGGGCTTCAGGGGGTCCAAAGGTTTTGGAGATAACAGCCCCCCCGCTGGAGAGAAGGGCTGAGGGCTCAGTGCTGCACCAACACCGAGGAAACGCCGACTTTACTCTGGAGCAAACCCTTGCACGGTCAGAGGCCGAGCTGTGCCCACTCTGCCCAGCCAGACCTGGGTCCTGCGACCCCTCAAACCCACCCACAACCTCCTGCCCCGGCAGCAGCTTCAGGGCTGAGCTCCCCCAGACCCTGTGGGACACAGACACTGCCCCATGCCCGGCACAGCAGCTCCCTGCCCCCTGCTCTCCCCCCTCCCCAAAGCAGCTCTGCAATGTTTTGTTCCCTGCACGCAGCTCTGTGCTGGCTTTATAACATCCCTGTTTCCTGGCCTGGCTTTATTACATCTGTTCTTTGGGGTATGGGGTTATAAATTGGGCATGTGATGACGTGTAATCACTAACTGCAAAGCCAATACATTCTCGCTGCAACAGCAGCAAGACAAATAAAGGTGAGCGGGGGAGGCTGCTGGGGCTCTGACAAAGGGAGATGCACGGCCCTGAGAACTTAAAAACCTGACTGGGGATCCAGCCTCACCCTAACTGAGCTGGGTTGCTTTCTGGGGCAACGTCCCTGCTTTTGGGAACGGTTTTGGCTTTCGTTATGGAGCCCAGCTGCACCTCCAGCTGTTTTTTGGGATGCCTGGGGCCTGGCACTGGCTGTGCTCCCCATCCATCCTGTCCCAGCAGCGCATTCCTCGGGGAATTCCTGGGCAGAGCCAAAGCCAAGCCAAGGCAGTTTTGCGCAGGGATCAGCCCAGCTGATGTGCGTTGGGAATTAGGAAAATTCCTTCGTGGAGAGGGTGGTCAGCACTAGAACAGGCTGCCCAAGGCAGTGGCGGTGTCACCATCCTTGGGAGCGCTCAGAAAACACGTGGATGTGGCACCTGGGGACAGGGATGAGTGGTGAAGGTGGCAGTGCGAGGTCAGTGGTTGGAGCTGATGATCTCAGAGAGCTTTTCCAACGTGAACGATCCCCTGACTGTGATCTCCGGAGGGCACAGCCCTGCCTGCTGCAACAGGGGCTCTCTCCTCACTCACCAGCTCTGCCAGGAAGGACCTGGCACATCCCTGCCCCTGCCCCTGGCACAGCAGGACCCTCCAGCCCCTCGCCCCACGGCCAGAGCAGCTGCTCCAGGCGCTTCACTCAGGGAGGTTTCTCCACCCGGGGAGGTTTTTCTACCCGGGGAGGTTTCTCCAGTGCCCAGGGCTGGAGGGTTGGCTTAAACCAACCCAGACCCAGCCTGGTTTTTTTGATCTGCAATTCCAAGGTGCTTCATGTCCACCCAGGTGGAGTTTCCATGGCTCAGGAGGAGCCTGGCAGTGCTTCCACCCAGGCTGGGCCTGAGTCAGCACCCTGGCCTCGTGCAGGGTGAGCTGAAACCGGCCCAGGGCTGCTGTCCTGAGCAGCAATCATCACTTGTGCAACTGTGCAAATGTGGCCAGTGAAGATGGGACAGGTGATAAATGGGAGGGAGTCGCCCAGCTGCAGCTTAAGATGTGCCTGTGTGCTGCCGTACCGGTTTATCATGATAAATGTCATTGGAAAATCAATTCTCTGTGTACTTTTGGGAATTACAACTATCATTCTGGGGTGATTTATTCCCTGCATAACATGGACAAGGGCTCTTTGTTCATCATTTTGAAAGTTCATTTAAAATTGCTTTGAGTTCTTGGTTTTCCGGCGTGACACGGCCAATGGGTATCTGCTCTGCTGTGAAATACGGGCCAGGGCAGGAGGAGGCTGGGCAGGAGGGAGCTCTGCCCCTCCTTGTCCTGCTCCTGTGGCCGTGGGAGTCATGGAAAGCCCTGCTAGAAAGAAATGTCCCTGGGGACATCTCTGGGGACAGAGGAGAGGACAGCTGGCGACTGCCCCGGTGCTGGGTTGGGATTCTTTGAGCTGGGCCGACCTTCCCTTCTTCTTCTCCACGCCACCCACCAAACCTGTTTGTCCTGCCGGGGAGCCAAGGAACTTCCCGAGCCCTGGGCACGGAGCTTCCCGTCTCCTCCTCGTGCCGGGGTTGGTGCTGGTGCCGGCAGGGGCTGCCACACCGCCCTGCTGGGTGTTCCTCCCACCCTAAACCTCTCCCCTCTTGCTGCAGGGATGAGGGCTGGAGGGCCCAGAGGATGCAGGGGTGGGATTTTATCGGGCTGTGGCTGCCGGTGCCAGGGAAGAGCAACTGCAGAGCATCCGAGCTCAGGTTGTTTATCCACGAGTGCAGAGGCCGAGCAGGGAAATGAGAGCTCCTATAAACACACGGGGTAAACAACAGGCATGGGATGAGCTGTTTAAGTCAAAGGACAGTGCTGGCACCAGGACGAAGGGGATGAATTAGCCATGAGAAAGATTTAGGCTGGAAATGACATGAAAGCTGAAGATCATCAGGAGAGAGAGGTTCTGGAAGAGCCTCCGGAGCAGGGGGATGGAGGGGTGAAGCCTCCAGTGCTTCCAGGATGGAGCCCAGTCCCTTTCTGGGTGGGTGAAGCTGCCACCCTCCTCCTCCCTGACCACCTGGCCAAGGGGCCCTCGCTGCCTCCACAGACTGTGACGTTCCCACCGCCCTCACCCCAGAGCAGCTCAGGAAAACCAAAACTTCCCAACCATGGGCCACTTCCAGCCTCTCAGGCATTAATCATTTGTCTTCAAAGCCCAGAACTCAGGCCTGGGATTACCCCCTTCGGAGGACAGCAGCTCCCTGGGATGTCCAGGAGGGCTGAGTGAGGAAGGGATCCCAATTCCTGCCCCAAAATACATCCCCCAAACCCTGGGCAAAGTGGAGCTCGGCTCCGGAGGCTCCAGGGGGCCTGTCCCCTGTCACCCCGGGGTACCCCGGCTGCGTTCCCGGCCCCGGCCCCGCGCCGCAGATGTGTTTTTATGGTTTGTTTGCACCAGGTGCGCGCCGCGGCGGGGCGGGGGCGGAACCGCCACCAGGAGGACGAGGAGGAGGAGGAGGAGGAGGAGGAAATGTGCTCGGTGGTTTTGCCTTACAGACCGGAGCCGAAAGCTCCAATAAATCACGGCAGCAGCTGACAGGGAGCAGAGGTTGCGGCGGCGGGGGGGACGCCGGGGCTCGGCAGCTCCCCCCGGCCGGTGGGGCTGATGTGGGGACCCCGCGGCCGTCCCGGTGCCAGTGCCCGAGGTGGGGGCTCCTCCTGCCATTGGGAGCTCCCCGTGGAGCGTGGGGGGAAGGAGAGGGGCTGAGCCGTGTCCTTCTCGTGTGCCAGACCCCGGGGGTGTCCGGCTGCCCTGCCCCTCCTGTCCCTGTCCCCCAGCCAGGCTCTCCCAGCTCCCTTCTGGTTTTCATTACCCTCCTCCAAGCCCAGCACCGAGAGCCTAATTTGGAATAACAGGCGAGTGAGTGCGAAGGGGAAAAACCCTGCACTTGCTCTGCTCCTGAGCTAATCCCCTGACAAATTCTGCAGCCCCGGCTGTGGTCTGGTTCCAGAGACGCCCCTGATTGAAATGGAAATACTCCCCGCTTTTCTCCCTTAAAGGAGAAGCTTCCCTCTGTTTATAAACCCTTCCAGAGGGGGTTTTACGATTCTATTTTACTGGCTGGCCTGCCCGAGGAATGTGGCAGCCTCAATAGCTGCAGGAAACATTGCTGCCCATAAACCTTCCCCCCACCCCAGCCAGAGCCACGGGCTGACATTGTCATGAAACAAAAATATTCCTGACACTTATCAGGGGCTCACATCAAAGGAGGCCCGGCCGTAAATCTCCCGGGGCTGTGCCGTGGAGCCCAAATAAAAGCAGCTCCCTGGGCAGCTGAGGGTCCCCGCGGGCAGGGCAGGGGGGCTCGGGGGTCACCTCCCCGCACAGACCAGCGCAGGGCGATCGGAGGAGGCCTCGGGGTGCGGGGAGAGCCCCCAGCTCGCTTCTTGGGGCAGAACTTGGAGATGTTTCTGGGGTGCTTTGCCTCCTCCTGCCCCTGTGCCTGACACAAACGGAGCTGGGCATTTCACCCCGGGGCAGAACGCTGCTGGTTCTGTGCTTGGCACATGTGGGGAGACAAACCCCACCGATCCAGGCCGCCTCCAAGCTCCCGGGATTCACAAGTGACAGGAGACGTCCCAGCCCTTCCCAGCACACTCTGCCCCCAAAACGCTCATTATTTCCACCTGAACCAGGGTAAAATCAGACATTAAAAAAATAAATAAAATATCAGGCCCGCATGTGTGCGGGTGGAGAAAGCCGTGTGGGGAGCTGGGGTGGTGGGAGAGCTGAAATGCCACTTGCCAGGCACCCGGGGTGGGAGCAGAGTGTGCCCGGCCACTGGCTCGGGGTGACCCTGCTGTCCCCAGGCCCGGGCAGGCTGACAGCACATTATGCAGCTCGCCTATCTTTTGTTGCCAGGTGGAGCCAGGAGTATTCCTGCAAGATCATTTAGATTCAGGTAAATCAGCGTTTTCCAGTCCCGGGAGGATATTTCCCCCCGGTTGGGCTGCGGGGTCACCTCCAGGAGCTTTCAGCAGGGTATCGGTTGCTCCGTAAAGACCTTGACTGATGGATACTTTGTCTCACAGGTAAGTTGTTCCAAAAGTTAATTATCTCCCTGGTTGCTCACTCGGGACTGCAACCACGCTCCGCTGAGCTGCCGCCCTCACCAACAATTACAGAAGTGCCCAAAGGGGAAGTTTCTATCTCGCCCTCAGCCTCTCGTCATGCCCCGGTGGCAGCAGATTTACAGCCTCCGAGGCGCCCGGGAGCCCCGGCTGGGCACTGCTGCCCTCGCTGCAGCTCTCCCGGGGCAGGACCGTCCCACGGCTGCCCCGAAGGCGCTCCCGGGGCAGGAGCAGCGCTCTCTGTCTGTGGCCTCTCCTCCCTCCCTGCAGCGGGGCCACGGAGTGGGAGCCTCGACGAGCAAATCTCAAAATGCAGCAGCTCCAGAGAGCCAGACGCTGATGTGACACCTCTCTCCAGCACTTGCCATTCCCCGCCTGCCACCGGGGCTTTGATGTTAACTTCTTACAAGCTCAGAGAGACGGCTGGAGGATCGGATCGGGGAGCCGTGCATGTTAATAGGGACAAGCGACAGGGCGGCACGAGGCTCCTCTCTCCCCACAGACACGAGGGGAAAGGGCAGCCTGCCTCCCCCGGGCCGCCCTCTTCTCCCCCGGGTGCCTTGTCCGGCTGCTTTGGGATGAGGTGAACCTTTGGCCCAGTGCACCACGCACGTGAGTTGCTCCTGGGTCAGGAGTCCTTGACAAGGGCTGGAACCAGTTTGGCCACAATTTTAGCTTGTGGCTCCTGCCTCTCTTCTCCTCCTCTCTCCAAACTAGGTTAGTTTCCCCTTGGCTATCAAAGGAGGGCTGGAGATGCTCAGGCAGGTTTGATATTTAGTGCTGCACCTGTGCTGGATGGGTCTTAATTATTTATAGCTTTCCTATCCTGTTTTCTCAAGTCGCTTGGGAAGAGGTGACAGGTGAAGACTCCTTGCAGCAGATGCTTATGAGGCGGGTGAGGTGCCTGCCGCTCAGATGAGAAGAAAAGAAAGTGTCTTCAGCAGGAGAGAAATGACAAAGCTACACAGGAGCTGCCTCATTTCGTAGTCAAGGAGGAGGAAAAAAATCCCCTCCTTAGGCCTCCAGAAAAGAAACACATTCCAGCTCCAGAGATGGATGTGGTGGGGAGCAGAGACCTCCCCTCTTTGTCCAGGGGATGTGCTGGAGGCACCGAGGGCAGGGCTGTGCTGTGACCCCTCCCGAGGGTTTGCCCCACTTTGCTTGGCTGGCCCTGGCAACGCCAAAAGTCCCTGGGGCATCCAAAGCTGTGGATGCGTCTCCCCCTCCATGGGCTGGGCTTGGCCGGACGCTGCTGCAGGCAGTGCTGGGGCGAGCTCAGCCTTGGGCTTCCACCAGCTCAGCTCTGGTGGCTTCGAGATCTTGCCACGAAACCCATTCGGGGCTGCCCTGCTCTGCACCGCCCTCTCTGCCCCCTTGGGCAGAGCCCTGCCGGGTGCCGAGTGTCCCCACTGTGCCCTGAGCACGCACCCAGGATTGTCACCCGTTACCTGCTGCCTCCTCACACCTGAGCTACAGGTTCCTTCAGCTCCGGTGCCTGCTGCCTCCTGCTCTCTGGTGACAGAGGACTTAATCTCGAGTGACAGCCAGACTGCTCCTCTTCAGGGCCGCGTTTGTCACCGCCGCCCCGGCTCATCCCCGGGGCAGCGAAGGGCTGGGGCAGGAGGGACAGCGGAGCTGGAGGCCGGCGGGTGCTGCTGCTGTGCCCCCAGGATGTGGTGCGGGTGAAGATTCTCGCTGAAACGCGGCGATTGTGTCACCATTAACACAATTTGTGCTGCCCCGGGGGGCTCAGGGAGGGCCGGGGCAGTGAGGGGGCTCGGCTCTGCCGGCATTTCGAGGCGCTGCTCCCAGCCCATCCTGCCACTGCACATGTCAAGTTGATTATTTTAACCACATTGGATCCCTGTTAATTAATATGAATTAACCACCCTAACATTCCTGGGTAAACAGGCTATTAGGTGCAGGGAGGAGAGGAAAACTACCTTTAAACCATCACGAATCGATCCCTGCCAGATGTGGGGCTTGGTGATGGCCTGAGCAGCCCAGCCCGAGCCCGGGCACCCCCTCCTCACTGCCGGGCTCCTGTGGGGCTGGGCTGTGCTGAACTCCTGGCACCTCCTGGCTGCCGCCGGCTCCAGGTATGACACACACACAAAGGTACCTTTTTATAGTTAGGAAATTATAGGTGCCATGACTTCAAAGGCTTTTGCAACAAGAGCTTTCCCTTTGATAAGTGACAGCATCATTAATGGTGATTTATTACCCGGGCTATTTCACAAACAGAAATAACCAGTTTCTTTCCATTTGGCTTGGTGGGTTTTTTTGCTCTGGGCTACCCAGACATAGAAGGTGGCTGGTAACAGCTGTTTTACTGCTGGTAAGACATCTCATTTATTAACTTGTCATCGTGTGTCATAAAGTTTAGCAAAATGCGAGATGATTGTGTACTTAAGCTGGGTAATTACCCCATTATTAAAGCTGCCTTCTTTATTTATTTGCTCTTCTGGTGGTTTGTTCCTACCTTTGCTCTACATGGTGCCTTAGTCACAGGGCACGGAGATGCGCTGCCTTGTAATTATCCATGTGCTGACTTCCACTCTTGGAGACATGAAAGGTGTCCCTGCCAGGTGCCACTGGCTCGCCGGTGGTGGGGACCAGGCTGCTGCAGCACCGGCTGCTGTCTGGAGAGCTGCGATGGTGCTTGGAGCGGTGTCCTGGGGTGTGCCCAGCCCGGCCCCGACACCAGCAAACCCCCTCTGCTTTAGCGGCAGGAAAGGGAGCGTTGCACACCCAAGATCTTTTCTGCCCTGGGGCAGTGCAGGGTCCCGGCCTGGCCGCTGGGATGGCTGCACAAGCGCTGCTGGGGTAGCTGCGCTCTAATTAAACTCGCCGAGCGTCAGCGGCAGCGCCCAGACACGGCAGATCCACACCTTGCTGGAGGAGCTGCCTAGACAGAGGAGAAACCACGCTTAGCACAGAGATGCTAATTGCCCTGGGAACTCCCAGAACTCAGGTGCGCGTCTCCCAGGAATGTCTGGGACCCTGCCCGGACACGTCCGTGCCCTCCCCGGGGAGGGTGGGGCTCCGCGGGCAGCAGCCTGGACAGCGGCACCGCGTTCCCAGACAAAGGCAGATTCTCCGGCCTCGCTCCCTGCCCTGCTCCAGCAGCCTGCCCGTGCTCTGCCAACGCCGAGCCACCGGATAAATCCGGTTAACAAACATTTTGTAAGAGGTTTAACACCTGAAACCGCCCGATGCCCGACCATTATCCGGGCGAACAGGAGCTGCGGCTGCGGCTCAGCCCCGGCGGCTGCTGTGCCCCGGCCCTGAGGCAGAACGCCGGCAGCTCTGCGAGGGAGGATGCCAAACCCACCCTGGGGAATGCCAGAGGAATGGCTGCTCCCTTGGGATTCCTTCTTCCCGACCTCTTCTCCCAAATCCAGCCTTGTGGTGGAGTGCAGCCCTTGCCACCCTTCCTGGAGAGGGAACGAGGCAACACCAGGTGCTGCTGCTGGGCCCTGGAGCTGCTGCTGGGCCCTGGAGCTGCCCTGCACTGGCTGCTCTCCCACAGCCCCATCTGCTTGGGCAACGAGGGAGGATTTTGCAGTGCCACAAAGGATTTTTGGTGTCTTGTTCTTTCATGGGCAACCAGCATCTCCCACAGGACAGGCTCCATGTTCAGCCTCTCTGTGCTCCTTTTACATTCTCCAAGGTCAGCCAATATTAAACCAGAGAGAAATAATTACCAAAAAGAATTAAAAAAAATATTCCCTGCTACCCCACATGTTTCTTCCTGGCGCTGCTGTGCATATTGATCAGGGAATTTCATCCATAAATCCATCTCTCCTGTGGTAAGAGGTTTTATGTTGTAATTAACAAGTGGCTGTTGCACAGCAGTTACGAAGAGGGGAAAATTCCATTTCCAGCACTGCCCAGGCTGCAGTCAGGGGCTTTTTTTTGTCCATGGATGCAAAAATTTTGCTTAGGCCCAAATGCCCCCTTGGTGCACCTCATTCTACATGGAAAGGAAGCGAAAAGCTGGTGGGATCAGAGAGAATAAACCCCACCCTGTGCCTCAGGCTGACTCCCACGCATCTGTGCACAGGGCTGGATTCCTGCTCCGAGGGATTGGGAGGTTTGGAAACACGGAGGCTTCGCAGGAGGGAACTGCCCCGGAGCAGCAGAGGGAGCCACGGCTGCTCCAGCCGGCCCGGGGCAGGGTGAGGGGTGGCTCTGGCTCCGTGGAGAGGGACAGAGGATGACATGGAATAGTTCAGCCTCATCCAGAGGTTTGGCGCTGGCAGAGCTCAGGGAGTGGCGTTGGGAGCGACAAAAACCCAGCGCCGCCGGAACCCGCCGTGGCCCAGCAGTGAATCTCCCCATTTCCATTTATTAAAATAGCGTTTTTATCACAAAGAGATGTTAAAAGTGAAAATGGACGAAATCCATTTTACATCCCCCATTGATTTCCTGGGATATTTACAACCACAGAGATATCGATCTCCCCGAAGTGCCGGATGCGCTCGCTCCTCACCCGCGACACTTGCAGTGATCAAGTATTTTTGGCAAACAAACCACCAAAACCTGCCATGTAAATCGATCCAGAAAGGCTGCGGGGAAGTGCCGGCGCTGTTGCCACCACCCACTTTTTTTACTTTCCCTCCTGCCCCCCAGAGCCGTTCCCATGGCCCCAGCCCATCTCTGTGCGTGGCTCTGTCTGGAGTCAGCTGGAGGCCGTGCCATGGTGCCTGGCACAGCTGGGGGAACTTTTCTCCCACCTTCTTTTGCCACACACGTGGCACTCAGCCCAGACCCCAAAGCCTTTTTTCGTCTTTCCAGCGAAATCCTGCTGAAGCAGTGCTGGGGTTCCCAGGCTCCAAGCCGGTGCCGTGGCCCGGGATTGCAGAAGGGGTGAGCGGGACAGTAGCACTCCCCAGTTTATCATCCCCGCTCCCCGCCAGACCCGCACTGGAAACACTCCAAATCCAGACGTGCTGGCAGCCCCGGGTTTGCCGCGGGGCCGGGATGGGGCAGACGGTGCGTCAGGAGCTCCCGGGGCCAAAGGGCCGCGGGCCAGCGAGGTGCGAGCCCCAGCCCCGGCTTCAAAGGGCGCTCCGAGCTCCGCCTGGCACTGCCAGGGCTCTGCCTGCACCTTCCCTCTGAGTCAGCAGCGATTTGGCGGAGCCCAAAAGCTGAGCCAAGAAGCGCCCGTGGCTGCTGTGAGATGCCCATTTTGGGAGGGGAGGCCGAGCTTTGCCCCCCGCGCCGGGCCCAGCGGCACCTCCGAGCGCGGCTTCCAGGAACGAGCCGGGCGGGCGCAGGCTGGGAAAGCGAGCGGTGTAAAGTTTCCAGAGCCCCTCCGTGCCGGTGTGTCGGGCCCGATTACATCAGTCAGGTCGTGTTACCCGGCTGACGGGCACTAACGAGAAGTGACAGACGTGACAGGGAGCGGGCAGGCTCCAGGAACGACACCGCGGTCCCCAGGGACGCGTCCCCCCCCTTCCCGGGGCGGCTCGGCGCCAGCTCCGTCCTCCGGCTGCCCGAAGGCAGGAGGCTGTGCCGGAGCCGTGCCGGGGCGGCGGGACCGGCCTGGGGACCGGGGACTCGCTGCCGTGGCCGGGCGGACACGGGGAGCCCATGGTGAGCCACCTGCTTTTGAAACCGGGCTCAAACCGGGAAATCCACCCTCGGCTGAGCCCTCCCGTGGTGGTGGAGGGCTGGGGGCTCCTGCCTGAGAAACCTCACAGGGATGGGGCTGCCCAGCAGTGGCGATGCCCCCAGGGCAGCTCCCGTGTGGAGATGACGGGAAGGGTTCCAAGTGACACCGCTTTGTTGTGATCCTGTCGCTGCGGGGGCCGGCGGAAATCTGGGGGAGCTGGCAGGGGGACACTGACAGCAGGGAGGCACGAAGGAGCGATCAGGGAAGGAGTGAAGTTTTCACCCTGGATCCCCCCAGTTTGGTGGCCCGTTGCGTGCCAAGTCTCTGTGGGAGGGTTGGAACCTTGGGGACACCCTCCCAGGGCAGGTGATGGCCTCGTCCCACACAGCTCTGGGAGAGGCTCGTGCTGCTGCACTCGCCCAAGGAAGGTTTTCTGCTTCCCTGAAATACCAGTGGCCAGGGAGTTTAATTGGCATCAATCTTCCCCGACCTTCAAGGGCTGCAGTTATTGACATTTTGTTCTGCCCGGGTCAATACCAACTTCTCGGGCCAAGAGACAATAAACAGAAAATAATAAACAATGCAGAGTTAATATTGATTTATGATTATTTGGGTCTTTTGCATGAGCTTCTTCTCCCAGGCACAGCAGCTCTGTGCCCACAAGGCTCCCACTGAGAGACACAGACAGGAGAGAGGTTTGCTGCAAGGTCCAAAATGCTGAGGCACCTGGCAGGGCCCTCTGACTGCTTGGAGAACACTGGGAGCATCTACCAGCTCTTAAAAACACACAAAAAAAATGTTAAATCAAATGAAATCTTCCACTTCCCCGCGAGTGGTGACAAGGAAGAGCTTGAAAAACAGAATTGGATCAAGTTCACGGCCGGGGGGTGTGGGAGGGTTATACACACTGGGACTGTGAACCAACTTTTTAAGGCATTAAAGAGGATTGGAAAGAAAACTGGGAAACTGGGAGAGAGACATTGCTGAAAAAAACCCCAGAGAGCAGGGACAGAGAAGACATCTCGAGGCCGGGCTGGTGGGGAGCAGTGGGCAGCACCCACAGATCCGGGGGTGGCTTTGAGGGGACACGGAGGGGACAGGGGAAGCCCATCCCATCCCATCCCATCCCCGCTCGGTGGTGAGGGCTTTTTTCCCCCCACCTCCTTCTCCCTTCCCTGCCCCGACGTCAGGATGTTTATAAAACTCGGAATCAATTTGAGGCCGGGAGACGCTCAGCCGGGGAAGCACAGCGCTGATAGGGTCAGGGGCCGTCGCCAGCGCGGATCACACACCCTGACGGATTAATTCGAGCTGTCAGGACCAATCTGCGCACAAGCGCCCGGGGAGGTGCAGGCAGCGCTTCCCAAACCTCGAGGCTCTCGCTGCTCACCCCCGGCGCCGGGAGCACCCGCATCCCGGCACGGAGCCGGGCGATGCCGCAGCCCCCCGGGCCGGGGCCGCTGCTCCTCGGGCGTCCCCGCTCCCTGGCACGGAGGCAGATCTGAGGAGCTGCAGGAAGTACATTTGTTACTGGGAACGCTTTGATATTTCTCATGTGAAACGTCTGCGTGCCGGAGGAGCTCAGGCATCTGGCAGGAAATTACCATGAATCCTGTTTCTCTGAACAGTCACACACACGCCTCCTCGCTCCTTTCCTTCCCCCCTTCTCCCTGCTCACCCCCTCTGGCTGCCTTCCCCTCTTCCCACACCAGGACCCAGACGCTGGAGAGGGTCCCAGCACCCCCACAAAACCCTTGGTCCCCTTCCCTGCCCTCTCTGCTCCGCAGCATCCCGGGGCTGTGTGGCAGCTGTGCTCTTCCAGGTCTGTAATAATAAATCCTTCCCTCTTCCCAGTGGGTCCCTGCAGGGTCAGGGTGCCCAGAGCACCCGCTGTCCTCTGTTCTGCCTCTGTTCAACCTGGGGGTGCAGGATTTGGGGGCATTTTGAGTGCCAGGCTGGGGTAAGGTCGGC
Source organism: Rhipidura dahli (assembly GCA_013399225.1). Classification (NCBI taxonomy): domain Eukaryota; kingdom Metazoa; phylum Chordata; class Aves; order Passeriformes; family Rhipiduridae; genus Rhipidura; species Rhipidura dahli. The sequence goes on from VXAC01001168.1 coordinate 66,464, forward strand.
CTCGGCATCCACAGCCTCGCCACTCGCGGATGTCACCTTCGGTTTGGCTGCTGGGAGCGCGGAACGAGCCACGTGCCGGGCACGATGCTGATTTTGGGGCACCCCACGGGCACCTCCTGAGCACGGGGGGCTGCAGGTGGGCACAGACCTCGTTGTGCCCCACGCCAGGGGTCCCGGGCAGCATCGGGAGCCAGCCTGGGAGAGCCGATCCCACATCCCCGATCCCGGCTCTCCCAGCAGAGCCACGGCTCCCCTGGCACAGCCCATCGCCCCCGGAGCACCCAGGCAGCGGGAGGCAGCCTGTCCCTCCCACCCAGGAAGCTTGGCCGTGGATCAGAGGCGCTCTCTGCCTTCTCCCAGCACGGCAGCGGGAGCTCCAGACTGGATTTTCGTGTTGCCTCCTGCTGGGAGTGGCCCCGCCGGGAGTTATCGGGTCCATCGCTCCCCTGCGCTCCCCTGGCTGCTGCCTTAAATGATTTTGTTCCAGAGAGCTGCAGCTCCCCGCTGCACACACAGCTGGTGCTGGGCACCTCGCTGCAGCCAGCCCGGGGGGGCAGCAGGATGGACCCTGCCTCCCTCCTGCCTGGCACCCGGGGGCTCCGGACCCTGCACGGGAACCCAGCTGGGACACCCCCGAGGCCGAGCCCCACCAAAGTGAGGGGGCACCCAGTGCCCCAGAACCCTGGGAGGATCTGGGGAGGACTGGGGGTGCCCCCAGGGTGGAGCAGCAGAGCGGCCAGAACAGAACCCCGTGGCAATAAATCCTCACTTTTATCTGCGGTGATACAAATCCGCCGAGCTCGGGCTCCCTTCTCCCCCTCCTGCTCTCGCAGGTTTCGCTTTGGCCTCGATTCCAGCGAGTTTACTGACAGATTACTTCATTTTAACTCGATGGCTTTCCCGTCTTGGGGGAGGCATATTTCTAAGTATCATATTTATCAAAAGGCCTGTGCAAAAACAAGGGCCAGAATTACTCTTTTGATGGTTCCCCCAATAACTACAACCACGATAAATTTTTCAGGCAAGAAGACTCACCCGGGGACCTTTTGGGCCAGGGTTTGGGAGCGGGGTCCAGCTCTGGGCTGTGCAGCCCCCTCCCAGCGCCGGCACATCTGGTGTGGCTCGCAGGGTTGGGCTTCCAGCTCCCAGGGGTGACATATTTCCCCCGCCTATAACTCTAAATCAGAGCAGCATTTCAATAAATCACGGCGAACACTTATTTATTGGACATAGTTTTGGGGCTCTTAAAGCACGGAAAATAAATTTAATGGAGCGTTTGGAGCATTTCTCCAATCTTTTGAGGGATTACTTGGGGAATTTGTCAACGGAGCCAAGCACAGCAGCTTGATCCAGAGAGATGGGAAAGAAATTATGGGAGATACTCTACAAAGGCCCAGGTGTACCCTAAATCACATCAAAAAAGATTAATGTCAGAGGATTGCTTGCCAGCAGAGTTGATTGGCAGCGCTGCAGTTTATTTAATAAACTATCAGTTTAGCCAGAGGGTGACTTTAATCTGAATTACATTTTCTTGTTTTGGCCTACGCCATGCCAGGCGATTTATTGAATCCTGTAGCATTCTTCTTAACCTCAAACACCGGCAGGAAAAAAAGAAGGAAAGCCTTGAGAGCCCCTGGAAAACCTTGAGGCAGCGAAAGCTGCTCAGCTCAGAGGGCAGGAGCTCTCTCCAGCAGCAGGGACTTGCTTTGGGCTTGCTGGAAAGAGGTGGGAGCAGGGGTGGGATGTTGGGTTCCACACCCCCAGAGCCCAGGGATGGGGCCGGTGCCCTTTGGCCAACTCACACCCAGCTCCAGTTCCAAAGCTGTCCTGACCTCTGGGACACCCCAGACCGGGATGGGCAGGGAGCCAGGACAGGCAGGGGACTGGGATGGAGGCAGAGAGTCCCCAGAGACACTTTCAGCACCAGAGAGATGTGGGAAGCAATGAGCTCATCCCTGCAGATCCCCTGTGCTTTATCCATTCTGAGTCCCCTCCTGGGGAATGGACAAACCCCCTGCTCAGACGCCTGCACCCACCAGGACCTGCCCACAGGTTGGCCCAGAGAGGAGCCTCTGAGCCACCTGGCTGCTCCCAGAGCCTGCTTTTCGAAGAGCTGAATGACTGGGCAAAGATTCACGGCCTTGCAAAGGTTTTAGGAATACCCTGGGTGAAGGGGGGAGCAGCCCCCAAGGCTCCCCTTGCTGTCCCCTGCTGTCACTGGCGCTGCCTCCCTCCCAGAGAGCCAGCAAAGCCCAGCATCAGGGCCTGGAGCCCCAGGGCTGGGGGCCTGCTGACCTGCTGGGCTCTTAAATAATGTGTTTGTGCAAACAGACAAAGAAATCCCAACTAATAATAATCCTTGTTCCAAGGTTATGATTGAGTTTTTCCCCTGTTCTGCTTGATATTTCTGCCAAAGAAAGAAAAATCCTTGCTGAAGTCTAGCAGGAAATCCAATAAAATTTCTTCAAAAGATGGGTCTGACATTGAAAAATAGCAAAATTATAAAAGTAGGCCTCAGAAAAGAAAAGGGGAGAGTTATTATATCTGGCACCTACCGAGGGCCCAGAGCTCCCTCTCCAAATGAGCCATCACAGATTGAAAGTGTTTAGCTTCCCGTTGATTAAACACGGTGAAGGACCCGCAGCGTGCCAAGCCTCGGGGATCGAAAGTTTGTTTTCAGTCAGAATGTGTTTTCAGTCAATGGAAAAAATGGCCGGGCTGTGCCGGGGTATGTAACTGAGAAGCCTCAGGTTTGGAGTGAGTAATGACTGCGATGCCGAAATGCGGGAGGGTTGTTAATCATCCGACCCCAGCCCCCGTAACTCAACTCAGCAACTCTCTGCAAGCCTGTTCCTTTTTCTTTTTTTTTCCCCCTTGCTCTTTTTAACATCTAAAAAACCCAAATGTTTTTCCTTCTTGTTCTTTTTTTCCCCTCTCTGAAGGAACAGCTTTGGCTGCATCGCTGCTGCCTCCCCTTTTCCTTCTCTGGAGGAACCGGCAGCACTGTGGGGCTGGGGAGCAGTGGGGTGGGGGAGAGGCAGGGCTGGGGAGGCAGGGGAGGGCAGGAGGGCTTGTCCTGCCACTGCCACAGTGTCACACACCCCTGTCCCACCGCCCTGTCCCGCCACTGTCACAGTGTCACACACCCTTGTCCCCCCACTGCCCCACAGCGTCATTCACCCATCACGAGGGTGGCAGGGGGGACTGACCACCCCTGACCACCTGCCCCCCCTGCTCACCCGGGCTTGGTGGCACCTTGGCACCACCGCAGGGACAGCCCTGCAGAGCCCAGAGCTCCTTTCCCAGGGAAACTCGGGCAGGTGGCTCGGATCGAACACACCTCCGGAGCCGGGGGGCCACGAGCTGGGGGCTCAGCCCGAGTTCAGCGCTGGGTCAAGAGGCTCCTGGAGGGGCTGTGGGGACACAGGGACAGCTCCCCCAGCACCTGATGCCCGAGGAGGGCCCATCAGCAGCCCCACAAACCCCTCCAGTGGTCCCCACCGGCCCCAGTGCCCATCCCTCTCACCCCTGCCAGACGCCTGCCTTGGTTCATTAGCTGGCTTTGCCGGGCTGCTTCTCATTAGATGGCCAACAAATTCCAGGAAGACAGGACACCCACTGGGCCTAAATGAAATTAGAGAACAGAGCGTTGCTACAAGTGGTTTAATTCAAATTACAGCAAGATATTATCGCCAACTGCAAGTGCTCAGAGCCATGAGTCAGACCCCCACAAGGAACGAGACGGGTTTGAAAAAATCATGACTTGTTAAGTGTATAATTAACTTTGGGGTTATTTTTATTTACCTTCCAGTTCTTAGCCTTCAGGAATCGAATTGTTGAGCTTGTTGGGAGCAGCTTAAAACTAAAGAGGGGAGGAGGAAGAAAAGAAGAGGAATGTGGGCACATTCCTCTCGCCGGGAGCTGGGCATTTGAAGTGACGCCACACGAGAACCATCCCAGAGCTGGGCTCTCAGAAGGGCCCCCGTGGCTGTGGGGAGCACGAGGCTGGGGGTCCCCACATCATTTCACTGCCACCAAGGAGAGGAGCTCGTGGAAGCAAGAGGGAGGACGGAGCTGAGCAGTTTGCTGGGTGAGGGATGAGCTTCTCGGCAGCGTCCCCAAGCCATCGTCCTCAGCTGATTCTCGTGGAGCCTCCTCTGCTCCTGCCTCAGGTCCTGTCTTCCCCTGTTTCCGCTGAGCAGAGCGTACCCTGCTATCTTTCATTGAAACATCATGTCCAATTTATCCCTTGATTAAACCCATATTTTGCTTGGCTATAAGTCAAATATAAGAGGGCCGCACTCAAGTGAACTAATCTTGGTTTACTTGCCAGTAAGTAATTTGATAGACAATTTGGCAGACATCCACTCCAGAATTAAGCAAACCTGAGAAATAAAGATGTAGGAAAACAATCCTGAAGAGCCATAATGAGACGTCGGGTTCCATTCAACAGCAGCTCCTTCCCCTTACCTTGGTGCTGACACTCGGGGCGGTGCTGCGGTCAGTGCCCGGCCAGGAGGGCGCAGCGGTCAGTGCCCGGCCAGGAGGGTGCTGCGGTCAGTGCCCGGCCAGGAGGGTGCTGCGGTCAGTGCCCAGCCAGGAGGGTGCTGCGGTCAGTGCCTGGCCAGGAGGGTGCTGCGGTCAGTGCCCAGCCAGGAGGGTGCTGCGGTCAGTGCCTGGCCAGGAGGGTGCTGCGGTCAGTGCCCAGCCAGGAGGGCACAGCGGTCAGTGCCCAGCCAGGAGGGCGCAGCGGTCAGTGCCCGGCCAGGAGGGTGCTGCGGTCAGTGCCCGGCCAGGAGGG
>VXAC01001168.1:71384-89688 GCA_013399225.1 Rhipidura dahli
GCCAGGAGGGTGCAGCGGTCAGTGCCCAGCCAGGAGGGCACATCCAGCACCCAGGCAGGTGCCAGCAGAGCCGAGAGCAGCCATCCAGGCTGTGCTGGTGGGATCCCCAGTGGGGAACGAGCGCGGGTTTGCCAGGGGAGCCCCTGAGGAGGCAGCAGCAGGGTTTGCCAAATCACTCAGGATGGAAAAGGCCTCCGAGATCATCGAACCCAAACTTTGAAGTCTCAGCTGGGAATGCCTTGGAGGGAGGAACAGCAGCTGGAACACCCACAGCACAGCACCTTCTCCTGCCACCTGTAAGCACACCCTGCTGATCCAGCCCTCAGAGCCCCCCAGAGCCCCCCAGAGCCCCCTAGAGCCCCCCAGCCCTGCCCCAGAGCGGCTCCCACACCAAGCCTGGCACTGCTGAGCTCCTCTTTATGCCCTCCCCGCCACTGCCCGGGCACCAACACCTGCAGCATCCCCTCACTGGGACAGGAGGAGAGCAGAGGTGTGAGGGGCACACCTGGGGGGGTTCTCTCTTTCCAGCAGACCCTGCTGGGGCTGTGATGTGCGTGGTGAGGGGGAGCAGCGCTCGGGGCGACGGCCGGGGCAGAGGGGCTGTCAGCCCGTGCTGCTCCATCCCTCATAATGCCATTATGCATTGCTGGCATTAATCACCCCACTAGGTAAGCATTATGGCACTTTTATGGTGGCTTTGAAGCTAATCTGTCACTAATGCCTGCTGGATTATCATGATTTCTTACAGTTGTGATTCATTAACTCAGATGCCTAATAGAATTAGTATTAAACATCTTCCATAGATTTCTGCCTCAACACGTTGAGTTTCGAAAGCCTTTTCAGTATTTCATTGTGTTGCATTAAGTGGCATGTCAGGCACATTGTGTGGTCTCCTGGAGAACCTGGCACAGCCCGAGCTCTGGAGCAGGGGAGGGGGCTGAGCCCGGAGGGGTTGGGGGGGCTGGAGGGGCAGCAGGACCCTGCTGGGGACCCTTGCAGCCATCCTGGGGCTGAGTTGGGTGCTTAAAGTTGGGAGAGTTCTCTGTTCCAGTGGCACTGCTGCTGCTGCCTCCAACACTGGGTGATTAAGGCGGTGCAGAAGAGGTTAATCAGGTTTGAGGACACAGAGTGCAGTGCAGACACCAAATAGGATTGTGATTATTACCTGGCCCTGGAGGAATCCTTTCCCTAGACACTGCGATGCCGTTCCTAGTAAGAATATTATTCCTAATAATCAATATTAATTCTCAGTGCATTCTCCAGGGTTTAGAATGACTTTCTTGTTTAGGATAAGATCTAGATCTTGAAGCAGGCTAAAAAGAGGAATTATTTCTATTATTATTATTAGCATTATCATTATTATCTTGGGCTTTTTTAAAAAAAGACCTTATTTAGATAACAATCTCCCCCAGCAGCAGATTGTGGAGCTCACAGGCCTTTATCTGGCTACTTAAATCCGCATTGTGGGTTACAGAATTTTGCAGTTATTATTATTAACAATGTAAGGCCGAGACCAGAACAACACTGAGCTAGGCTGTGTGTGTGTGTGAGGCTGTCGGACCTGAGCCACAACCCTGCCTTGCTTTTCCCAGATTTTTTTTTAACAGGGGGGTTCCCTGCCCAAATTTCCAAGCGGCCTTGCCGGTGGCTCCGTTGGCGGGAGCCGTGGTGGGGAGGATGCTGATGCCGGGAAACGGGAAGAGCCTGAACTTTCGGATGCTGCCCTGAACCCGCCGGCGAACCCTTTTTGCTGCCCTGACCCCGGGAACCCCGCGTCGAGGCCGTCAGCCAGGAAAACAGAGAGGGGGGGACTTCAAAGCGGGGATTAGAAGCAGCTGTGCAAATTGACAAATCCGTGAGAGGAGCCGGGGACCCTCCGGACCGGCCCGGAGCTCGCCGGAGCCCCGCGGAGCGCGGGCGGCACCGGGGCCGAGCCTGGCCCCGCCGCAGCCGCGACATCCCCGCGCTGGGGCTCGGGGGAGAAACGCTGCTTTTAGAAACGCTCCCGTGGAAAAAAAAAAGAAAAGGTCAGGCTTGGGGCAGGCATTTGAGCGATGCCGGCGAGGCTGTGAAAGGTGGTTTGTCCCGCTGCCAGAGTCAACCTGCGCCGGCGGCCGCGTCCTGCCCCGCGTCAGCGCCGCCCATCTCCGCGGCCCCGCTGCCCCGGGGGGAGCGAGCACCGAGGGCGGCGGTGAGGGGCTGATCCGGGGGGCTGCGGCCCCGCTGAGCACCAGCGAGCAGCCCCGGGTGCGCCGGCTGAGGGACAGTCATCCCTCCGCACCCGGCACGGTCCTTCCGCGGGGACAACCCCGGCTGCAGGCAGGGATGAGCCCTGGCCGTGTCGGAGCTGCTGGGAGCGGGTTTTGCCATGGAAATTATTGATTTCCCAACTGCCAGTGGCCTTCCCGTGCAACGCTGTGATTCCCCCCCTTTCTTCTTCCCCCTGCGTGAGCAAACTGATGCGCATATTTAAGGGGAACAAGAAAATTTGAAAACTTCTTCGTTATGTGACGTCTAAAATGTGCATTTAACCTCCCCTCCCCGAGTTTTTGGTTACAGGAACAGTTTGGTTCTCCCCCGGATTGCTTTTATGCAGCCCTGCAGCATTTCAAAGCAGAGCCTCGCTGGAGAGGAGCAAATCCTTTGCTTCTCATCAAAATGCCGCTGTCGATGCCACGGCAAGAGGAGAATCTCGGGGAGGGTCCCACCGCTGTTCCGTGGGTTCTGAAAGTATTTTGAATGATGCTTTTCAGCTGATTCTCCCAGTTCAGCAGGAGGAAAAGGGTGGGAGTTCCAGACCTGGAATAAACAGTGGGAATTTCGGGGAATGTAAAGGTGGGGGAGGCGGTGCCGGGTGCCCGGGTGGGCGCAGCGCTCGGTGCGGTGGGGAAGGGTCCCCTGCCAGGCTCCGGCTTTGCCGCGGCTCCAGAAGAAAGGGCCGGCCAAGCATGGCCGGGGCCGGACGCTCCGGCTGCCCGGAGCTCCTGAGTGCAGCCTTTGTTTTAGGGAGTGAAAGGGGCGGTCATGGGACAGCAGTCAGCCGGGCGAGCACGGGGGAGGCCGGGGGAAAATTTTAATTAGGGTAACTTGAAGGCAGGCTTTAACCAGCAGCCGCAGGAGGGCCGGTTTGATCTCCTTGTGGGACAGACCCTGTGATTAATCGCGGCCCTGTCGAGGGGACGGACACCTGCCTGTCACATGCTTTGATTCCCGGCTCAGGCTTTGATCTCGGCCGGCTGCGTGGGAGGGTGTCGGAGCAATCCCTGGGCCCAGGTCGCTTTTATGCCGCCTGCAGGGGGTCTCTGGGGTGGGAGGGTGGCTCGGCCGCCGGCCCGGGGTCAGCCCAGGAGGTGCCGGGGCCAACCCGAGTTCGTCCGAAGGGGAAAGTTCATCCCCAATCCGAGGGGCATGAGGGGCTTGCTGCTGTCCTGGGGGAAAGTGTCCAAGAGAGCGGTGGGGATGCTTGGCCCTGTCCTCCAAGGAGGTCACCTTGTCCCCCTCGACCGGCTCCAGCCAAAGGGTTCTTGGTGGGCTGAGGTTGGGGCAGACAAGGGGCTGCCCTGGGTGGTGTCCCCACCTTTCCCAGCTCTCGCTGTCCTGCTGAGAGCCTGCACCAGTGGCCCCATGGCCACTTGTCACCAGCCTGGCACAACCGGAGGCACAGAATCATCAGGGTCGGAGGAGATCTCCAGGATCATCCAGTCCAACCATCACCCCAGCAGCACCATAATCATCCCTAAACCATGTCCCTGAGTGCCACACCCCGATGCCAAGTGTCCGTGGCACCAGGAGGAGAGCAGGCAGCGGAGGTGTCCTCTGTGGGGACAAGGATCGCCCAGCCCCCTCCCAGCAGGATTCCAGACCAAACCCACCAGGAAACAGGCAGGGGCTCGGGTCCACACTGGCCTCTCGCTGCACCCCCGGGGCTCTGACAGCTGCTCCCTGCGGGCTGTGGTCACTCCCTGTGGGCACTGCCGGCTGCCTCTGCCTGTGATTGGCGTGGGCACCTTCGCCCGGGGCCCGGCCCGGGTTATTCTCAGCCCTGACATTTGTGCCAAGCAGGCAGAACATGTCCCCGCTGCTCCAGCGGGAGGGGTCCCTGCGCAGCCTGAAAGAGGATCCCAACATCTCCGCTTTCAGCCTGACCTTGAAACCAGAGCAGGGAGCTGAGTCCCTCTGGCTCGCACTGCCGGGGTGGGGGGAAGCACGGTGGGAAAGCCTGGCACATCCCCGGCAGCGCTGGCACCGCCCCTGGGCGACAGCGGGGACATCCCGAGCGGTGCTCAGCGCAGCCCAGAAGCTGCTCTGCAGAGCCTCTGCGGGTGAGCAGGGGCGAGGATGCCCCAGGGATGGTGGGCAAAGAGGTTCTCACCGGCTCCCAGCTTCTGGAGGCTCCCTGGGTCTTGTGGTATTCCCGTTACGTTTTCTCGCAGCTTCGCACAGAGAGGGTTTTCATGAAGTCTCAGTAGATGGTTTGGTTCATACAAGCAGTAAATGTCCCGATTCTGGGGAGAGAAAAGGTCTGCTGAAGCTCGAGACAAGCATGGGAAAGCCCTTCTCCATGCTGCATGGATGTAACAAAAACAAATTTCCAAGAGCCCCGGACAAGCGCGGTAAGGCTGTAATGTGGTGTCCTGTTTCCTAATCTCTCCAGTAAGGAAGCAGTGTGTTGAATTTAAAATATCCCTCTGGTAAATGCTAACTATTTAAAGAGTGCTAGGGTCTTAGAAATGCAAAACAAAGATTTGTTGATTAAAAACACATGGTTTGTTCTGGAGGCACGAGTAGCCAGAAAAATCAGTTCTGACAGTATTTTGGCTTTTTCAATCCCACAAGACATGATGGTGATTTATTATAGTGATGTCAGCTGTGGTTGAAAAAAAGTTCTCTGTGTTGTCTTAATAAAAGAGCTTTACCTTGAAATCATTAAACTCTCAGCCTGTTTATTTGAAGCGATGACTGTGAATGCGAATGGTCCCCTCTAAATCACCCGGCCCCGCTCGAGGGAACATCTGCACACGCGGGGCGGTGACAGCCCGGAGCTGGCCTGGCTAATGTGAGTCGTGTGATGGATCTGATTAGAGGGGCTTTGAAACCTGGAGGGGAGATAAGAGCGCCAGGCAGGGAGGGGAGCTCCCCATGGCACAAAGGGAAGGGGAATTAGAAAGACAACGGGGTCTATCTGTCTTCTCCTGCCACCCCTGCAGAGCCCTGGACCCACTGCACTCCCTGCTGGGGCAAAGCCCAGCATCAGTTCTCTGGGAAGGGCCTGGGGGGCTGCAAATGTTCCTCACCAAAGGTGAGCCTCGGTGTGTCCCCATCGTCCCAGTCCAGGAGCTCTGGTGGCATCAGAGCAGCACCAGGGGGGTGTTGGCCGTGCTGGGTCCCCTAAATTTGGCTTTTTTCAGTTGCAAAGGGCTTTGCTCAGAAACCTCTGAGCCTATCAGAGAACCCCAGAATGGTTTGGGGCTGAAGGGGATCTTAAAGTCCAGCTCATTTCAGCCCTCAGCCCAGGCTGCTCCAGGCCCCATCCCTGGCTGGCTCGGACACTTGCAGCCACGGGGCAGTGCACAAGTTTAAAACGTTTTTCTCCTGAAGTGGAATTGATGTACCGGCTCTGTCCTAAGGAGAAGGGTGCAGCAGCCAGGCACAGAACATCCCAGCAGCCAGGAGCAGGGATGAACAGGAATTGCCCAGGATGACAGGTGCCATTCCCGGGGTGCTGCAGGGTCCCCGGCAGCCTGGCCCTGCCACCAGCCCTTTCCCCGGTGCCTGGCAGCAGCTGGGCACTCGGCAATATTTGCTCCTTGGGTAAACAGTCGTAATCTCCCTAAACCAGGGTTTATCGCAGAGAAGTGACTTAAATTCCTCCTGGATAACCCCCGCCCGCTGTGGTTTTCTGGGCAGGAGATTTTGGGACGCCGTTCAATGTAGATGGGTGGGGCTGCAGGGTGCTGGGTGTGGGTCCCACCACTCCAGAGACGGCTCAAACTGGGGCTGAGACGTGGGGAGAGAGGACCGAGGGCTCCAGCACGGCCACCTCTGAGGGCTGGGGCAGACAGGCAGCGCTTGGGTCCATGGCAGGAGCTTCTGGAAGGTGATTCCTCAGCCAGCCCCTCACCCTGGGGCCTCCTCTCCAGGTGGAAGAGCTGCAGGTGAGACCCCCAAAGCCAGCAGGCAGCAGCCAGTGCCATCTGCAGGGTGCCCACCAGTGCCAGAGACCCTCTCTGTCCCACCTTCATCACAGCAGAGCCTCGGAGCAGGAATTACATGAAAAACAATCCAGGTGTTGAAAATCCCCCTTGGCGGGTTGTTTACACTGAAATCCCCGGTGTCTGGTGGCCGGGATGGAACAGCACAAACCAAGCCCTGACCCTGGGAGTGTTACCAGAGACCAGGCGCTTGGCAGCTTCTCCCATCTCATACATTATCTGCTGCAGCTACAAGAAATATATTTTCCCATCAGCGTGATTATTTTTATTTGACTTTTGAGTGGAGCAGGAAGCCGGCGCGGCTCCCATCCATCAGCGCTGCGGCCATTAGAAAATTAACCAAGCTTAATAAACTTCCTGCGCAGCTCCCTGCTGCAGCTGCACATCCACGGGAAAACAAATCCATCCACTGTGCAAGCACGTCGCTAAAGAAGACTCATTGGGAGTGAGGAATGGCCCGGGATGATCCCAGTGTGGCTGTTACCGGGCTGGAAAACACTCGGAGCAGAGCTGAGGTTTCAGAAATCTCCTGGAGATTCACTGCGAGGTGCTCGGGTGGCCAGGGGGATGAGGGGTGGGGTTTGCTGGCTGGGTGGCCATTCCTCCCTCCTGTGCTGGTCTGTGGAATGGGAGGGGTGCTGGTGAATTCCCCAGGAGCAGGACCAGACCTGGGGTCTCACGGTGGGGACTCACCCAAGTGCCCTGGGCAGCCTGGGAGCCACTGCCTGGCCTGGCTTTGCGGTTTGGTTGTCACTTGGAGAGGGATTTCACGGAGCTTTGGCAGGGTGGGGACCTGCCCTGGGCCTGCCTGGCACGGTGCTGTGCCAAAGGGCAGCGATGTTTTGGGTGCACTTCCCTCCTGTGCTCTCCTCTCCCGCAGAGCCAGCACATCCTCACTGGGTGAGGCAGCAGCGCTGCGGGCTGGGGGGAGGCAGGAGCCTCTCTCAGCTGGGAATCGAGTGGAAAGAGCTCAGCCTCCCCTGGAGCGAAGGGAGATGGGCAAGTTCTAACCACAGCAGCTGTCACAGATTTCACTGCGAGGTTTCAGCTCTCGGTGCTGCAGAGGTGGCTGCAGGAGTTCCGTGCAATGTGTGACTTCCAAATCCACCTCCTTGCAGCCGGCAGAGCGAACTGGCTGCTCAGGGCCGTGTGTCTCCGAGAGGAGGTGCAATAAAAAAGGGAATTCAGCGGGGTGTGAGGCCACGTCTCCTCCCCTGGGAGGGCCTGGGTGCCGCTCCAATCTCCTCTTCAAACATCCACCAAAAAGCTTCAACCAGGGGTCTGAGTCACTCACCCAAGGCATGGAATGGGAAGGGTTTTGTGTTTCCTTCCCTGCACAGACCCCCGGGGATGGAGCCCCCAGGGGACCCCTGCTCTGCTCGGCCACGGGTGCTCACAGCTCCTTCCCACAAGCAGGGAACAAAGTCGAGCAGAGCCCTTGGAAAGTTTTGGGGGTCCTGGATGGGGGCAGAGGCAGCACGATCCCTGGGTGTGCCCAGCCCCCAGCACGGGGGGAACCACAGCAGAGAGAGCAGGAGAAAACACCAGCAAAAAAAGGGAAAATACCACCAAAATACCAGAAAAAAAAAAAAAAAAAGAAAAAAAGAAGGGCTGGGGGTGGCACATCCCACCGGGCTCAGGGTGAGGAGGGGGTTTCACTGAGGGGGTTTTGTGGCTGGATCCAGCGGGACAGCACCGAGTCCCACCGAGCACCCAGTGGGTGCTGCAGCCTCCGGAGCATCTGCACCAGCACATCTGGTGGGCAGTGTCATAACTACAGCGGGCAGCTGGCCAGGGTGGGGGGCCCCGAGCCCCCAGACCCTGGGCCGGAGCTGACCAGGGACTGGGGGGCCGGGGGTGTGGGGTAAGGGAGGGTAGCTCCCTTCCTCGCGTGTTTACAGGCAAATTAAAAATTAAATAAATAAATTTGCTAGTTTACAAATAGAACTGTTACTTGTTACTCACAGTATTAACAGTCTCCTTTTATTTTTTTTCCCCCCCCTTTTTTTTTTTTCAAGGCTGTGAAAGACATTTGTTTCAGTTGCCAACATCTCTACAGAACTAATGTGGGTGGATTGTGACAGATATAATTTCTCCATCCTACAGTTTCATCAACTTGAGTTCTGTTAAACTATACCCGCTGGGCTTAGCTCCTTTTAAAGTTTCCGCTTTGACAGGTAGATTTATTAGTCTTGAAATTTGTACAAATCAGATGTCACTCGTGGCAACTTGTCAAAATGTCAGTCTGGTGAGGGAGGCATGAAAGGATTTTCTGGAGAGAGACGGGAGGCAGGCTTGAAAGAGCTCGAGCGAGGCAGAAGAAAGGAGCTGGGAGGGATTGCAGGCTGCTTGATCCTGGGGGTTTTACTTTATTAAATATCTAGCGCCATGCAGTGGGAGATGCTGCCGGATCCTGCCCGCCAGGACATCAAGGCTGTCAACATCCGCTGACGGCTCCGGCGCTCCCGGCCGCCTTCCGCAGCTTGTCCTGGGTATTTAGGGCAGGGATGAGGCGTGGGGAGGGGAAAGTTCAGCTTGGTTCTGTCTCTGCAGAGTTTGAAATGCTCCATTATCACCCAAATGGGGCGAAATCCTCCGGCTGGGTCAGCGGCAGCTCCGCCCAGGGTCCGGGGGAGTGGGGACCTGCCAGCAGCACCCCCTTCCTGCCCCTCTCTCTTCTGACAGCCTTTGGGGAGCCTCCAGTGTCTTGTGTGGCTGCAGGAAGCCCAGAGGAAAGGTCCCTGGGCTGCCTCGCACCGGGCAGTGTCCTTTATCCAGGAATTTGGCAGTTTGCGTCCTCCCGGGGTATCCCCACATCCTTCCTCGGGCGGGGATGCGAGGCAGCCGCTTCCCAGCCCCTGGTGCTGCCCGGGGTGTGGAGTCTCCGTGGACCTGGCTGGGATGGAGCTGGCGAGCCCCGGGAATGCCCGGGAATGCGCTCGGACGGACGGACGGACCGGGGATGGCACCCGGTGCCAGACGCACGGACACGCTCTGCCCGACCAGCCCTGGGGAGCTGCAGGCAGCAGGAGGGACCCCCCAGCCCCTGGATGAGGAGGGAGCAGCTCTGGAAAGGCCACGTGCTGCAGGCGGCTAAGGAAGAGCAGCCACCTCCTTGGCCACCCCGACCCAATAATTCCAACTGAGGCTTTTTTCGTGGAATAAATTTAGAGTTGTTGAAATGAAAACTTCAAAGAAGTTCTTTAAAAAATACCCCGCAATTTAAAAAACATTATTTTGATTACCAGTTCCAAGAAGATCAGGAAAATCTCCACCGAAACCAACATTTTTTCATGAATATTTACACTTTGTTTGAAAAATCTGTTTTGGCTGAAAACACGTTTATTGATGTTTGCTTGGCAGGCGGCGTCGCTCCCCAGTGACGTGGGGACCTGGTGTGGGGACCTGGTGTGGGGCACGATCGTGGTGCTGTGCCCCAGCGGGGTCAGAACTGCGGTTCCTGATGGGCCTCTCCAAACACCAGACCCACAAAAATGGGCGGAAAAGCTCCTGTCCTGTCACCCTCCCTCCTCTGGAGATGCCGGGGTTGATCTCAGCCCAGGAGGTTCCCGCGGAGACAGCCCCTCCTGCGGGCTCCCCGAGCCCGGCCAGAGCTGCTCGGACATTCCCACCCATCCCGGGGTTTTCCCCGCCCCTCCCCGCGGTGTCCCCTGGATCTCCCACCATTGCTGTGCTTGAAGAGCCCTTTGGCACTGCCCCGGGCGCTGCCCCAGCCCAGGGAAGGCTTTTCTCATGAGCTTCTCTCTGGGTTCCATCCCCTGAGGTGTGACACGGACATCCCGGCTGGGCCGGTGTTTGTTCCTCCATCGCTCCCGAGCTGGGATGGGCCCCGGGGTGGGGTGGGATCCAGGCAGCCCCCGCTGCCGTCGCCTTCCTCACCCTCCGTGGCTGATGCTCGGGGTTTGCTCAGCCCGGTGGAGCAGAGGGGCCGGGATGTTGTTCCCTGTTCCCGAGTCCTTGTTCCCGAGTCCTCGTCCCCTCGCCCATCCTCTCCGAGGGACCGGGGGCTGCTCTGGCCCCGCGGGCTCTGGATGTGATTTTGGGGCTGTTCTCCAGCAGCAGGGATGGGAACACACCTCAGGAAGAGGGAAATGAAGCTGGGAGGCTTTGCTTTAATTCATCGGTACATAAACGCTCCTCTCTTTGAGTGGCTCTGAGCGATCCTTGCACCAAGAGAGGAGAAGGGGAAAACCCACTTCACACGGCGGGATTTTCCCTCAGAGAAATCACTTTGTGTCACATCCAGCCTTGATTTTCCTTCCATGTGGCAGAGGAACGGTGGCAGCCTGATTCCCACATCCAGAGTCACCCCGGCAGGAATGTCCCGTCCCTCTCCGGCCAGGGCAGGACCTTCCCGGGCAGCAAACATCACCTGGGCTGGGGCAGGAGGCGGGGGAGGCATTTCCATCCCTCTGACTGGGTTTTACCATGTGCCCCGAGTGTCTGCAAAGCAATTTCGGTGCAGGGAAAGGGAGAGGAGAGGGAAAGAAGAGAGGGGGAAGAAACGCCTGGCATGAGTTCAGAAAGCTCTCCAGCTCACACATCTGGTTCTTATATTTCAAAGTTAATTAGTCATATTGAGGCTGTCTGAAGATAAATTTATCATCCAGAAAAAACACAAACAGTTTGAAAAATGAAAGGAAGTGAGGTGACATGGCTTGACGTTTAAATAAATCATTTTAACATGATTAAAAAACTTGTCCTCCCTGACACCCGGCGCCGGATACTTTGTAAAGACTTTTTGACAAAGACAAGCCCCTGTTTGGTACACAAAGCCTCTGCCATTCAATTACACACGCTAATCTTCGGCCAATTACTTCTCCCAGCGACTACTGGGGCTGTGGTGGGGAGTGTGGGGCCGGAGCAGCTGCAGAGGGGGGTCAAGGATGGCCAGAGGGGCTGGAGGGGTCCAGCTCCACGGGGTGCAGGGTGTGATGGGGATGGAAATGGGAAAACCACGGACTCCGCAGGGCACAGAGCACCCCTGTGAGCCCCCCCAGCTTGGGGTGCACCCGGAGATGGGGCTTGACCCCCAGGAAGAGGCAGGGACACCCCAGGGCATCCCCTCCTCGTGCCCATCGGCCTCGGGGCGCAGGCGGGGCTGGTCCAGCACCACCCAAAAGTTCTCTCCCGGCAGGAATTTTGCTTTCCCAGCTCTGCTGATGGGATAACGAGGTGCTGGATCTGCTGCCTGTCATCCCTGTAATTCTCACCCGGGCACGTCGGTGCCACTGCGTGTCCCCGCTAATTCCACCCAAAAGTCTTATTAAATCAGAGGCTTTGGTTTTACATCCGTGTTATCAAATTTCCTTCTTGCTGGCTTGAGTGATGGAAGGTTTGTGATTAAATGAAATGCTCTCCCTGCACATCAGCTGGAGAACAGCCCTGTGTGGCTGCTTGACAATGTGTCTGTTGGCTGAGCATCAATCAATATTAGGGGAAATCAGCATCTCGGATGACCCAGAGGAAGAGCTCAGCTGCCTTTCACTCCTATTCACCTGCTCTGTTGGATGCTTTCAAGGAATATTTAAGTTTTACCGACCCTGGCTGAATTTCTGACGTTTTTTACTTCCCAAATCCAACCCCATCCCCCAGAATTCGCTCGGGATTTTTTCTGTTGACCTCACTCAGCTCATGGGGGTGACCTCGCAGAAATCTTGGAGCTTCTTGGTCCCTTAAAAACCTGCAAAACGGGGACCTCAGCGTGTCTCCCTGCTCCCCACCAGGGCAGGGATGTGCTGCAGCAGCAGATCCAGGCGGGGAGACAGCAGAGCTCCGAAAACCTTCGCCTGCTCGGAGACGAGGAGGTTCAAGAGGGTGGGAAGATTCACGTCTCGTTACAAGAAAAGAGCTCTCCCGGGCATGAAGGGAGCAAAGTGACATAAAAAAAGCGTGGAATGAGAATAAATAAATAAAAAAGTGACGCCTAATGGATAAAATGAATATTCAAATTGTTTCCAGGGAAGAGTCTCTGGCTTTGGTGCTGGTTACAGTTACAAGGTTTGTGCGTTTTCTCGCTGTCAAAGCCTTCACCGTAATTGTCCAAAAGTTCCTTGATTATTTCGAACAAAACTGTCAGCTGCCTTTGAAGTATCAGAACAGTCTCATCACATCTTATTAAATAGTAAACATCATTTGCAAGCGCGCAGGAGGTTTCGGCGCCGCGTCGGGCGCCTCGGCGAAGTGGGTCGGGGAGGTTCGGTGGCAGCCGCGGCTCCTGCTGGCACCGCGGCCCCGTCCCCAGCCTGGGGCACTATGACAGCACCCGCAGCAGGGGGACAGGTCCTGGCAGCTCGGCTGGTCCCTCACACGGAGCAGGGAGCGCAGGGAGAGCTCCCGCTGCCCGTGCGGTGGAGCCGGGGATGTCACACCCCGGGGACAGCCTGGGGACACAGCTCGCCCCTCCCCTGGGGGGGTTACTGCGGGAACCCTCCCCGCCGGCCTTCCGAACGGTGCTGGGAGGGAATGGCTCCATCTGAAAAGGAAAGGATGTTTAGGATCCAGCCTGACGCTTTCCAGCCTGAGCTTTCATGCGATTCTCCCAGCCGGATTTGGAGAAACTCATTTCGTGCGTTGAAGTGTCTTCTGAGAGCCGAAGCTTTCATAGGAGAGTAATTGTGCAATTAGCTATGAATGAATAAAAATTCATTCTAATTACTTCCAGGTGTGACAGATTCTGCGCTCAGACGCCGGGAGGGGGCTGGCGGTGCCCCGGAGCCTCTGCGGGGTGGGAACACACTCGGCTCTCTGCCCGAGGTGGCTGCGCAGGGAGTGGGAACAGACCCCGAGGAAGCGCCTGGATGGGCAGCAGAGGCCGTGGGTCACACTGACCCAGCACATGGAAGTCCCTCCGTGCCGCTGCTGTGGCTGGAAGCAAACCTTGAGCAGGAGCCACGAGGGTCAGACCCCTGCTCGGTGCTGCTCACCCCAAAACAGGGGGGGTTCCGTGGATTTACTGCCCCTCCAACTCCAGAATGGGCTTCATCACGCCGTGAGGACCTGGAGTCCTCCACAGCCCCAGAAAGCCACATCTAAACCCCTTCCCTGCTGGAGAGGGAAATCCAGGTGGATCCTTTTGTGCCTGGTACATCATTAAAACCACTGGAAATCGCACAATAAAGCCCGCAAGATTTCCAGCTCTAATTCCAGATCAAAGAGGCTTTGGGAAGGAGCATCCCAGGTCTGAATGCTTATCTCAGCCAGACCCTCGAGCTTTTGAAGTTGCCCCATCAGTCACTAATCAAAGATCTCCTTTTAGATGGGGAAATCAAATCCTTTTCAGCAGGACCCGTGGTTATCAGTTTCTAAACATCACTTGTCTTTTGAATGACCTTCTTTTTGTGAGCTGACCCTGGGAGGAAAACCCTGCAAGAACCGGCCCTGAGGTTTGCAGAGCATTGGCACACACATAGCTGGGCTTTCAGGATGTTCAAATCAGCAAAGAATGTGTGTGTGGAAGCAATAAAACCCTTCCGAGGTAAATAAATACTCGCTGTAGTCCCTGGTTAACACATCGCAATTGCCTCCAACTGCAAGGACTAACAAAGGCCCAGCATTCCCAGTGCAGGGAGGAATTCACTGAACTCTTAGTCTCTGGTTTTCCTCAGTGTATACAAACAAGCTGAGAAAACAATACAGGATCAAGTTCTTAAACACAAAGCATTTTGGCTACAGGACCCCTCTGGTATGGAGGATAAAAGGCCCTGTCCCAACACTGCTGGAAGTGTCTGTGGCATCCTGGGGCACCATCTGGGACCGGCTCTGCCCAAACTGGGCTGATGAGGGAACTGTGCCTGCACAAGGAGCCCTCCTCTGCCACCCACGGCACCAGGAAAGGGGCAACCCCGGGAGCCGCTGCCTCCCGACGGAGCTGCTGCTCCCAGGAATATCCTCTGGCCTCGGGGAAGGGATCCCTCACAGCTGCAGCTGTGCTGTGCAGGGATCAGGCGACGTGTTTGTCCTTTCGGTCAGGTCCTTGATGGGAATTTACACCTCGAGAGCCGGCGGGGATGGTGAGCGGGGCTGCAGCCCGTCCGTGCGCCGGCAGCGCCCTGGCACAGCAGAAACGTGTCCCCTGCTGAGATTCATCACCCACTATTTCAGTCCTGCTCTCTATTTCTGGGAGTTGTCTCACGTCGTTCCCTGTAACTGGATCCTCCACGTCCCCGTGGCTCGGTGGCTCCGGCGCAGTTCGACCCTCCGGGCTTTGCACGGGGGGTGCCGTGGCCAGGGATCCTGCAAGGAGCGGCTGGAGGCAGCACAGAGGGGCTGCAACTCAGGCACGGGGACCCTCCGGCTGCCAGGGAGTGTCTGAGCAGGGACTGGGAGCAGACAGGAGCACAGGGCACCCCCAGCATCCCAGAGATGTCCCTCTTCTTCCCAAAAGCAGGAGGGTCCCTGTGGGATGCCTGTGCCCCACGCAGGTACCGTCCATGGCACCCCACACACTCAGAGAGGAGGGGGAAAACCCCAAACCCACCACGTTTGAGCTCTCCTGGTGTTTGAGGGACCCCTTGCAAGAGGATAATCCCTTTCCAGGGGCGAGTGTCCTTGTGACCCCCCACCCCGCTGCTGGGGGACACTGGTGCCCCACACCTCTGTCACCCCGATGTGACATTTCACTGCAGGACGGTGAACTCCCACCTCCTTTTCAGAAACACAAACGGAGCTGAAGGCAAAACAAAGCCTCAGTGGGTGCCGAGGGCTGGGGATCAGCAGCACCTCACGGGCACGGTTTTTATTGGGTTATACCTGATTCCTCGCACGTTTGCTCGGGCGATTTTGAATAATTAAAAATAAACTCCCTTATAAAACCCAAACAAACGGTGTCACTGTCCCAGGCAGCCCCAGCCCCGGGGCAAGGCTTCCTGGCTGGGGTGAAGCACTCGGGCTCTGCTGAACCCAACTCCCAGGGCTCCTTTGAAAGCTCCGAGTCTGAGCGCGGGAGACGGGAAGGTGCTGAGCACCGAACCACCGCTGCCAAAAACCGGAGGGTTTTTTTTTAATAAGGGCTCAAACAAACCAATAAAAAAACCCCCATCAGCAGGGCAAATTTCATTCCAGCTGGGAGCTGGATTCCTGTTAAAAGAAAGTGCCAGCAGGCCCTTTAGCTCCGCTGTAATTTCGAGCTCTCGATTGCTGTGTGAGCTGTTATGAATTTCGGTGGGCACAGGGGCACAGAGGAACAGTAAATCACCCAAACAAAAGGGACGGGCAGCGGGGAGCAGGCTCCGGCCTTAACCAAGCACCGCTGTAAAGAACTTAAATTATGAACATGTGCCGTAGTTAAAGCAGGATCTGCAAACTGGGAGCTAATTGTCCCCCATTCCCGGGCGGGATTTTGAGCTGTTTCGCCCATTCCAGCCTGGGCACGGAAGGGAAGGCGCAGAGAGCATCACTGAGCGCTCAGCCCTGGGCTCTCCCCTCCCTCCATCCCATTCCCCAGGGATCAGTCGCTGTTCAGCAGCCTTTTCCTCGCCCATTGTCCTCCCCAGGATTGTCCTGCCTGGGGAGAGGCGGCTTGAGCCAACCCTGCCCAGCCACACCGGGATAATCCCAGTGTTTGCCAAGGCGGAGCTTTCCCCCTTCCCCGCCTCCCCCGATGGATTTTCCTGCTTGGAGAGATTTGTCTGCAGAGCACAACTTCTGTGCACCTTGAGAAAGTCAACGCTGTGCCCGAGACAGCTGCAGGATTAATGTCCCGGAGTGGGGAGCGAGGAGGGAGAGCGTGTGAGGAAGAAAGTCTGCTCCAAACCACATCAGTAAAATGAGAAAGCCAAAGATTGCGCCATAAATAAGGACCAGTTGACACTTCTTAAATTCATAGCTTTAGCACACAGCAAAGTGTCTCCTTTTTATCAGGAATTTGTTGACAAGGGTTGCAAAAAGATCTACAAATAATACTGAGTGGGGCTATGAAAATGTATTTGTGGAACATTTCAGTATCAGGGATCACCATTATATCGGAAGAATTCATCTTCCTGGAACATTTTATTAGTATCTAGATTTTATAGCGGCTCCCTTTTAATTTTTTAAAAATTTATTATTTTTTTCATTCCTCCAGCAAATACAGCATTGGCTGAGGAGAGGGGGGACCAGCATCCCACACCCCTCCGTGATTCATTCCCTGCATTTCCAGGGAATGAATTCCAGCGGCCATTAGGGGTTCAGCTTCCCAAGTTCTCATCCTGAGGCTGCTTTTCCCCCTGGATCTGCTGCCTGACCTTGTGCCTCGGTGCTGCCCACAGCACGGGAGCCAGGCTGGCGACCAGGGGTCACTCCCCAAACCCCCTTCCAGGGGATGTCCACGGCCACCCCAGGGTCACCACTCTTCCCAGAGGCTGGGAAGGCACCCCAAGCCCTGGCTGCACCCCCTTTGCCTGGTCCCACGGACCAGCTGGGCTCGGTCTGTGCCCCCCCGGTGCCCATCCCACCCTCTCCCCCGACGCTCCCGCTGCTCCCGGCCGTGCCGGAGCTCCCGCCTGCCGGGCAGAAGGGAACATAAATCCCCGGCAGTGGCATTACAGACAGTCATAAATAAGGCCTCGCTCGGCGGTGCCGGCACTTTCCATTAGGGCTGTCTGGATCGGGCTGCTGATACCCCCAGCCTGCGCGGGCCCCGCTGTAAAATTTATCAGCGCGCTTTCCTCACCCCATAAATCATCCCAACTGGAGGCCATGTGGCAGATAAGGCCTTAAAAACACGCGGGGGCGAGCAGGCGGCTCCCCCGGGGCGGGGCACGGGGACAAGGGCACCTTTGCTGTCGGGGGGACGCCTCTGGGTGCGCAGATCGCAGCCCTGCCCTCGGGAGCAGGGGGAAAAGGCAATTCCGTGGCACTCCAAACCCACAGCAGCTGCTCAGAAGCAGGAGTTATCTCACTGAAGAATAACAGCCGGACTGCACCTCCCCAGGGAGTTCAGTCCTGAGCACAAGTGAAAAACCTCTGACAGAAACAGCCACCTCGGTGGGGAAACTGAGGCAGAACCACCCGGGACACCTGGACGCAGCTCGAACTGCCAGCTTGGCTCGCTGAGGGACCAGTTTGCACCAGTTTAGCGCCCAGACAGAGGCAGGTGTCCTGGGCACCATCCGTCTCCAGCTCCTGCTCTGCTTTCCAGTGTCTCTTTACCCCATTTCCATCTCAGCCACGGGAAATGTCACCTCTTGCTCCCGCCGGGGGCTGCGACCGGCGGCCAGGAACGGGTTAACCAGGAGCCAACAGAGCCACGTGGCTGTGGAGCAAAGAGCAGTTCCAGGAATTCTGCACTGCCTCCACGCAGGCCTGTCTGGGAGAATCTGCCACAGTGAACTCCTGGGAGCACATTAAATTAAGTGTCCTAAATTCGCCTAACTATGCATTTAATTTGGCAGTAATAGGACACTCTCTGTGTAATAGCAGAGTTGCTGTGCAATGGAAGAGGAGCTGCATATTAATATTTTGATTATTAAGGACATGTGTATTGGAGGCTTGATAACTGTGTAATATATTATTGCCTAATTGCTCAGACTCTTAAGTATGTTTTCATAATTAGCTGCTATTTAGTTAACGTAAATATTCAGCTTATTAAATATAGAAATGCATTTCTGCCAGAGCACTTATTTGCATGAGCAGAATCCACACGGGCTGGTGCCTGCCCTGGGAGGGGTGGGAGGGCAGGGACCCTCCCTTGGGGACTCTCTGGTGGCCCTGAGGCCACTGAAACTGCGAGCACAAAAAAGGCTCTTCTTCCACAGAGCTCATCCCAGGCACTCCAGACTTCCCACTCGTTGGAGGTGATGGGAGCCGAGTCCAAGCCGTGGCTTTGTCTGGTTCCTCTCAAGCAGAGCTAATCCCCTCACCTGGGCCAGGCAGCTGATGTGCTTCCTCCTCCCTTAATTTGGTCATAAATCTGCCGAGCCGGAGGCTCCTGGACGAGGCATTCGCTCTCCTGTCTGCTTGGAGCACCCATAAAAACCATATGGAAATGGGAGGCACAAATGCACATTTCACACCTTCTGATCCCCCCCAGCACCTCCTGATCCCTTCCAGCACCTCCTGATCACCCCCAGCACCTCCTGATCCCCCCCAGC
>VXAC01001168.1:89728-101323 GCA_013399225.1 Rhipidura dahli
ATCCCCCCCAGCACCTCCTGATCACCCCCAGCATCTCCCACTGCCCAGCCCAGGAGCATTTTGGGTACTTAGGGACACCCACCTCTGGGTGAGCTGGCCCTGGGTGCCCCTGCCTGGGACTCAGGCAGTGCCCATGGTGGGCTCCCTGTCCCTGAGCAGCCAGGGAGGGACCCTGTCCCCCTCTCCGTGTGTGTCTCACCTCGTCACCCAGCCCAGAGCTCTGAGTGCCACCTCCAGCCCTTCCTCGGACACCTCCAGGGATGGAAACTCCCAACCTCCCTGGGCAGCGCCTTCCAAGGCCTGGCCACCCTTTCCATGAAGGGAATTCTTCCTGATGAAGGAATACGAAGCAGTCCAGAGGGCTTTGAGCTCGTTTTTGAAGCTCACAGGTTTTTGGGCGGGTTTCTTGCTTTGGCTCCTAAATGCAACCCTTGGCTCTGTTTATTGTCCCACTGCCCAGCAGGGAGGAAGGTGAACGAGTGAATAAATTCACCAACGTGTTAATTTGAATTTTTTCCTTTTTTTTTTCTTTTTTTTAAAGAGCTCCAGCAAATACAGTATGAAGGTGAACGAGTGAACAACTTCACCAACGCGTTCATTTGAATTTTTTTCTTTTCTTTTTTTTTTTTTTTTAAAGAGCTTCAGCAAATACGGTATGAACAGGGAAAGAGAAAAAAAAAAACCCACAAAAACCCAGTGCCAGCAAGAATTAATTCCTCCAGGATCAAGCCTCGCAGGAGTCCAGCAGCCACTTCCAAAGTGTAACCAATATTTGCAGATGGCGGTGACGGATTCCCCGCTCGGCGCCGCGGAGCAGCGGCCGCGGCAGCGCGGTGCACCAGGCAGAGCGAGCCCGCCTGGCTCCGTGGCACATAAACAAGGAGAGGAGGAGGAGGAGGAGGAGGAGGAGGGTTTTATCTACCTGGGTAACTGCTCGCCGAGCAGCGGGTTACAAATGCGCTCAGAAAATGCTGACCCAGGGCTGCTCCTGCACCTCCTGCGCTGGATTGGCACATGATTTGCAGCACTGCGGGAGTTCTATAGCTGACCTCATTAGCAGTGCATTTCCTGGCTTGTTAGCATCATATTTGTATAATTTACGGCACCTTCGTTTTTATGGAATGTGTTCCTTGTAGAGTGTAATGGCAGCAATATATTTAACCTCTCCTATTTAGGAATGCTGTTGCTGAAGGCAGCCTGGAGATATAAAAGGGATTTTTTTTTTCATCCTTTCTTTCTCTCCTGTATGCGTATTTATATTTTTTTTTCCCCACCCGCTTGCTACATATCCAAATATCCAATGTGGCTGCAAAGTGTTCATAAAAGGCACCGTGAAGCCCTGCTCAGGAAACTGCAGCTTTTCGGGAGCCCTCCCAAGGTCAAGCCCCTAAATCAGTGCAGTGTCATCTTTCCAAAGCCATTACTCAGCTGCTGGAAGAGGAAGGAGAATTGCACCAGCAGAAGGAGAGGACGGCTCTGCGGCACACGGAGGTGGGTCCAGGGTCACTCCTGGCCTGGCCACGGCTCCTGGGTCAGCCTTGGCCAAGGCTCTGGGGGACAAGGTGTCCTGGTTTCCTGCTGGGGATGCTGTACTTCCAAATAAGCACCGTTCCAATAGCTGGGGATAATTGCTGACCAGATGGGCTCGGTGGCTGCTCCCCTGCTCTGCCCAAGCCTCCTCACTGCAGTCCTCAGCTCCACCTCCAATCTCCACGCCAAACTGCTGCTCTGAAGAGGAGGGAGTGAGAATTAAGCAGCTCTTCCTCGGGAGACAGAGCCCTCCAGGCCCGGGCGAGGCGTTCCTCTGGTGCAGGAGCTGTTTGCAAGGTTAAGGAGAGCCCGGGGCTCTCGCCGCGGCCGAGCGCATCCTCCATCTGCTCCCGCAGCGCCTGGCAGGAGCTGCTCCTCGCCTTTTCCCTTCCCTGCAGCCACAGAACTGCTCCTGACACAGCCCTCTCTCTGTCACGGGATGAGAGAACTGCTCCGGGTCAGCTCAGGCGCGTCGCAGCCCTGCTGGGGCACACGGGACCCGGGTCTGTCCTCGGACAGGACCGAGCAGCCTCCGCCTCAGCTCGCCGCTTCCTGGCTGCGCTTCCATCTGCTTTTCTCCGCCAGGATTTCAAAATCCAGGATCCCACCGTGGGGAGCCCTTGGGAGCAAGGCCTGGGAACCCGAGTGCTGCAGCCTCCTGTCTCACTCTCCTGCAGTTTGCTCCTGCTTTACACCGAGATTTGATCCCTCGCGGCTCAGCTTAAATCGAACCTGGCTCATTAAATGGCTCCGTACCCACTTCTTGTCTCAACATCCCATTTTCATGCTGCTCAGGGCGCCCGTGGTACCCTTGCAGTGATGAATTCCATGGGTTAGCCAACAGCTGCATGAAAATACATCTTTTTGTGATGCTTTTCAGCCTGTTTGCACCTGACACGGCTCTTGTGCTGTGACAGCAGTTCCAGATTACTCGCTGGCTCCCTCCATTTAGATGTGCTCGGCTTGCTTTCCTCTCTCGCTTAAGCCCATCCTAATTCCATTCAGGATCAAGCTGAGGAGCCGGGAGGATCAAAACTGAGTTTCTGCTGACAGAGGGGAAACTGGGCTTCGGCTGCTCCCACGGATACCCCCAGGCTCTCATGTGGAGACCCTACAAGGGTTCTGTGGCCCTGTGGGGGACACTTTGTGCTGGGCATGCAGGAAGAGAGCTCTGATCCAGCCTTCCTGCCCTGCTCAGCTTGGGGATGTGCCCCCCAGTCCCCGTGCGTGGGGCTGGATCTGCCCCTCTGGCCAGGTGACCTGATCCTGGTGAGGGGACAGCAGGGCAGAGGTGGCAGCTCCCCCATGGAGCCACCCCCAAGGCTGCCCGAGGGGTCCCGGCCCCGAGGGGCTGCGGGCAGGCACGGAGGAGAGGCAAGAGACAGACAGACCCCCCTTCCATCGGGGCTGGGCACCCCATCTCCATCCCATCAGCTCCTCCCTGGGGCTCACACCCTTCTCCAGCCGGCCAGGCAACCGTGGAGAGCGAATTGGGGAGCTCTGATCCGGCTGTGCACAGCAGCAGCCGCTGCCACCACCCTGTGCCACCACCCTGTGCCACCACCCTGTGCCCCCCCGGTGCCCCAGCACGGAGATCCCGGCCGGGAGAGGGTCGGGATGGGACGGGGGGAGCCCAGGGAATGCTGCCCGGTGCATCCCGGCTGGCAAAGGGCTCCGCAGCAGCCCCGGGAGCGCCTGGCAGCCCCGGTAATGTCTCCATGGCTTCTTGTTAGCTGCACTCTAAGCAGGAAAGTGACTGGCCCTGACAATATAATTTACATTGCTGTATAAAACTATCTGTGGAAGCCAAGCTAATTTGTGCCAGATTAGGCTATTTGTCTCAGCCACTGTCTAACGGCACAATCTATCAGAGGGCTGTTTTCAAATATCGCTTTTCAAGCGTGCCCTTGAGAGGCGGGAATTGATTGGGATCTTAGAAAGCAAAATTACAGCAATAACTTAAAAGAAACAATAATTACTGAATCATACCAGTGTCAGCACTCTGCAAAACACGAAATAGCCATCAAACCCCAATCCAATATATTCTGAAGCAAATTTATTGAATGGAAAAAGCGGTTGAGTGAGGCTTTTTTTCCTGCCGGCTCCCCTCGCCCCCTCTCTCTCCCTGTACATATGGTTATCTCCAAACCGCAAGTGAATGAGTCGATAATTCTTGTCATTGACTGCTCCATTTTCAGAGAGTCAAGAAAAGATCCATTAGCTACCTCCCGACTCGGTGTCTTTCCCCTTCCCCTCCAGTCATTTGCCAGTCTGTGCTCCTCAGGCAAACAAACATATATAACTAATCATCTGTTAAAACACCGAGGCCCCTAATAAATCTCTGCAGCTGAAATACTTTAATGGGTAATTAATTGATCCTGTTCCAGAGGAGTAATAAGATAATAAATTAGACAATATTTCACTCAGTTGTGTCAGTGTACTGCTAATGGTGCTGGAGGGCTAAGCCGAAGGATAATAAATTAGCCAGAAATTAACTGCTAAGAGCTTTCTGCAGAGAAATGGGCTGACAGCGAGGGGCTGTGATTCAGGGCCCTGCTGCCACCGCCAGCTCCGTTATTTATTTTTTGGTGCTTGCAAACATTACCTCTGGCTGGAGCTGGCCGGGGGCGGTGGCAGAGGGGACAGTGAGGGGCACGGGACCCACAGCTCCGGGCGTGGCGTTCCCGGGACCGGGGAGAGGAGGATTGATGGCAACCTGGCTGTGCTGCATGTAGGTAAATTACTTTTGTGCTGACTATAAAGACTGTCTCGGAGGCAAGTTATTACCCATCCAGCAAACAAAAAAGGAAATATTTCCTGGTGCATCTGTCATATTTCACGGGAGGGTTTGGCAGAGATATCAGGGAAGATGACACCGGGGGACTGATGGTGCGTGGTGCAGAGCAGCTCAGCCCCCTTGGAGGATGGGCTCCTCTTCAGCTCCCTCGAGGAAAGTTCCAGAGGTTTTAAAGCCTGGCCCACACCCAGCCGTGGTTTTGGTCATGCCAGACACAGCCAGGCTGGAGCGATGCCAGCGGGAGGTGAGGGGCAAAGGTGGGCCTGGGGAGCCAAAGGTTTCCTGCATTGCCTCAGACCCTACACTGGCAGGTTGGGCCATCCCAGGGAGACCAAAGGTCACCTAAGGGTGGCTTTAAACAGGCAGAAACCCAGTTGCCATCTCAGAAACCCTGGATGTATTTCCTGACAACAGCTGAGTGGAAGAGGAGAACACTGATCAGCCTGTGGCAGAGAAATCAGGGCTGCTTTGATTGTGAGCTTGGGTGTGCCCATCCTCAAGGTGCCTCCCCTTCCTCTCCTCCCCTCAAAGCATCGACTCAGCCTCCCCTGGCTTTAAATGGGACCCCCATGAGTCCCCCAGCCCCCAAAAACCTGGGCTGGGGCTGCAGCAGGAGCAAGCCCTGGGTGCAGGGAGCAGCAGGGGGATGGAAGTCACGCTCCAGAGGTGCTGGGGGAGACGTGGGTGAGGGAAGGGACAGGCTGGGGAAGTGCCATGGGGAGCTGCAGGTGCTCCACAGAGTCCCTCATCCTGCAGGGTCCCTCATCCTGCAATGTCCCTCATCCTGCAGGGTCCCTCATCCTGCAATGTCCCTCATCCTGCAGGGTCCCTCATCCTGCAATGTCCCTCATCCTGCAGGGTCCCTCATCCTGCAATGTCCCTCATCCTGCAGGGTCCCTCATCCTGCAATGTCCCTCATCCTGCAGGGTCCCTCATCCTGCAATGTCCCTCATCCTGCAGGGTCCCTCATCCTGCAATGTCCCTCATCCTGCAGGGTCCCTCATCCTGCAATGTCCCTCATCCTGCAGGGTCCCTCATCCTGCAATGTCCCTCATCCTGCAGGGTCCCTCATCCTGCAATGTCCCTCATCCTGCAGGGTCCCTCATCCTGCAATGTCCCTCATCCTGCAGGGTCCCTCATCCTGCAATGTCCCTCATCCTGCAGGGTCCCTCATCCTGCAATGTCCCTCATCCTGCAGGGTCCCTCATCCTGCAATGTCCCTCATCCTGCAGGGTCCCTCATCCTGCAATGTCCCTCATCCTGCAGGGTCCCTCATCCTGCAATGTCCCTCATCCTGCAGGGTCCCTCATCCTGCAATGTCCCTCATCCTGCAGGGTCCCTCATCCTGCAATGTCCCTCATCCTGCAGGGTCCCTCATCCTGCAGGGTCCCTCATCCTGCAGGGTGCCTCATCCTGCAAGATCCCTCATCCCTCTGCATCCCACGCGGGCTGGGAGAAGCTCCGTGGCCGAGCCCCTCTCCTTGGGTTTGCCCTCTCCTGCTCCCACCCCCCGTTCTCCTTCCCGCTGCCTTTCCTTCCTGAGAGGAGGTGAGGAGCGTGATAATCAGCCAGGGCACCAGGAGAGCTCATGGACGAGATTAAAAGCAAATCAAAGAAGAAAAATCGTGGCATGGTTTATGTCTTCCTAATTAAAACCCCGCCAGTCTCCCTTCCCTCCCCCCCCTTTCCCAGCTAATGTTACACTAACGAGCTGAGTTTAGTGGCATTTATGTAGATAAAAGTCCCGATGATTGATCTCAATGGCTTGTTAAAATTAGTTTCAGTCCACCATATTGATTTAATTCCATTGCTTGAAAGTGCTAATTAATAATGATAATAAAAGTGTCTGGGCTCATTATTATCAGGAGGCAGGTTGGGAAGGGGATGAGGGGCACGGCGCTGGTGCATCGCCGGCTCCGGCTGGGAATGGCCCTGGGAAAGGTGGGAGGAACCCAGGGCAGAGAGGGGGGTCCGGAGCGGGGCAGGGAGGGGGCAGGCAGGGTTTGGGTTTGAGCCCTGCGGGGTTTGTGCCGCTGGCTCTGTGACACTGCGGGAGCCAAAGACACCGGAGGGGACATTCCCGAGTCCTTTCCCAGCTCCTCCACCTCGGGCACGCGAGTGCTGGGGGGGCTCAGGGACCAGCAGGGGTTTGGCACGTCCCCGAGGCTCTGTCCCCGGTGCCACCCCGTGCCCTGGTCGGGCATCACCCCAGCACCCAGCACGGGCTGGGTGGGCTCGGCACCAGCTGCCAGACTGCCCCTTGCTGAGGCTCCTTTGGACCTCTCCGTGTTTCCTGAGACGTTTTGCACTGAGATTTTTCCCTTTAAAGCTCAGTCCCTGGCCCAAGGACAGCCCTAAGGAGGGGATTTGCTGCCTGCAAAGTGGCTCTCGCCCTTAGGTACCTGCTGTCTCCAGCTACCGAGGCCTCTTTCCCGGGAAAATTAGCATAATTAATAAATTTGTGCAACCATCCAAAGTGCTGATCACAAACAACTGCAGAGGAAACTTCTAACAGAGGCAGCCACCTCTTCCCAGGGCTCAGCGCTGGGATTTCATTGTTTTATCTCTGCTCTTGGCCAGCTCCTTCGGTGCCACCAGCTGTGTCCTCCTCCATCCCCCACGCCCTCCTGCCTCCTCCCAGCCCCCTTCCTGGGCTCCCTGGCAGGGACCACCCTCATTCCAGCAGCACCCAAAGCTGGCTGAGCTCCCCGAGGCCGTGCTGAAGGTGCTGAGCGAGGCCAGGCAGCTGGGGAGAGGCACAGAGGGGTCCCTGCCCACCCCTGCCCCGGACCAGTCTCATCCTCCCCCGACTTCCCGGACACGTTTAGAGACCCAGAGCTGCCAGCAGGACCAGGTGCCCCTCGGGGGAGGCTCTCCCTGCCCTTGTCAGGCTTTTCCCAGGCCAGCTGCCCAGTTTCCCCCAGCCCCACAAGCTCTGCTGCTGCAGGGTCTGAGCTTCTGGAGTGACCCTGAACCCCCTGGAGCTGCCCTGGCAAGGAGACAGCAGGGTGGGGAAGGGCCCTTCTCTCCCCCCCCCTCCCCTTTGCCCCTTCTTCTTCTCATTTCGTTCCATTTTATTTTTAAAATTTCTCTCTGTCTTTCTCATCCATCATTTTCTCATTCCCTCTCTCCCATCCACAGCGAGCCGGCTAATGGAGTCTGCAGTAATTCAGTCCTCCTCGACAGGGGCTGTAATTTCAATAAATAATTACAGGACTTGATTTCATCTGCCTCTTTCCCTGAAATGTGACTGCACAAACTCATCCCGTGGGCCCAGGCTGTTAATGGGCTCCAGGGTGGGGCTCCAGGGTGGCCCCTGGGACCCCAGGGCACAGACCCTGCTCTCCTCTGGGGTGGCTGGCGCTGCTTTTGTAGCACCCAGGCCCTGTGCTGGGCGATTCTGGGGTGTGCTGGGCGATTCTGGGGGGTGCTGGTTTATTCTGGGTTGTGCTGGGTGATTTTGGGGTGTGCTGGGCGATTCTGGGGTGTGCTGGTTTATTCTGGGTTGTGCTGGGTGATTTTGGGGTGTGCTGGGCGATTCTGGGGTGTGCTGGTTTATTCTGGGTTGTGCTGGGTGATTTTGGGGTGTGCTGGGCGATTCTGGGGTGTGCTGGTTTATTCTGGGTTGTGCTGGGTGATTTTGGGGTGTGCTGGGCGATTCTGGGGTGTGCTGGTTTATTCTGGGTTGTGCTGGGTGATTTTGGGGTGTGCTGGGCGATTCTGGGGTGTGCTGGTTTATTCTGGGTTGTGCTGGGTGATTTTGGGGTGTGCTGGGCGATTCTGGGGTGTGCTGGTTTATTCTGGGTTGTGCTGGGTGATTTTGGGGTGTGCTGGGCGATTCTGGGGTGTGCTGGGCGATTCTGGGGTGTGCTGGGGGTGTGCTGGTTTATTCTGGGGTGTGCTGGGTGATTCTGGGGTGTGCTGGGTGATTCTGGGGTGTGCTCAGGGGTGCTTTGGCACCCTGGGCTGTGCTCCAAGCAGCAGCTCCTGTGTCCTGAGGATGGGAATTGCATTCCCTGCCCATGCAGCGCTCCCAGCTGTGCCACTGCCCATCCTCCTGCCCTGGCATGGCTCTGGGGGGGTGTCCAGCATGGGTCCCCCTCCTGTCTGAGGGGAATGGACAGAGTGACCCCACACTGACCACGGCAAAGACAAACCAAGGCCAGACAAGGCCCATAACTCCCCGGGCTCCGCGGCACTGAGCCTGTCGATAGCCATTTCCAGTGCCTTTGGTCTTGGCTGGAAACAAAGTGAAGGTCCCTGAGTTCTCCTATAAATGGTAATGATAACACAATTATCATGCAAAACAAAAATTAAGTTTAATGGTGCAAAGCCAGGGTGTACTGTGGAGGTAATTCATATTAATTATGTTTGGATTAAAAGCTTATTTCTTTTGTTAGCATCTGCAAGTAGGAACTTAGCAGTAAAAAAAGCTGCATATAATTACTGCATCTTATGGAGGAGCAGTGTCGAACTTAATGGAGCATCCCCGCTCTCTCCGGGCCCCCAACGAGCCACAATATTTCACTTTTTATGAAATACAGCAGAAATAAATTACAGGTTTAATGATAAGCATTACTTGGGCTCGTAATGCGGCGTGATTGGCTACCTAATGCACTCGTGACTGGGCACAGGGGCACAGGGGCCCTGCTCTGGGGGTGGCCAAGGGGGACACAGAGCACCCCAAAGCTCGGCTTCAGCCCCTGCCCGATGGACACAGCGCTGTGTCACCCACTGAGCAGAGTCACAAAAGCTTTATCCATTTATTTATTTTTATTTTTAACCAGAAAACCCCTCCGCTCTTCCCCTGGCCCAGGCTGCCCTGGGTCCTGGCAGAGGGCGGTGGGAGGTGGCCCAGGGCTGCAGGTGTGTTTTCAGCAGAAGGTTCTGTGTTTTCCCCATTTCCCAGTTTTTCCAGGAGCCCACTGCACCCCGAGGGGTTTGAGCTGCATCGACGCCGTGGTGAGGATTATCTGGTTATTGATCTGCACACTAAAAACTCCGTGGCTGGGCCTTAAGGTCCTGCTCTGACCGACCCCAGGGACCTGCAGCAGCTGGGACCTGACCCCCTCTGGGGACCAGAGCCCAGGGACAGCCCTGGGGTGACACAAGGGGAGACCCAGCTGGCATTCCCCAGCTATGGCAGGAACACGGGGTCACCCTGATGTGCCAGGCCTGGTGCCAGGGCTGTGCCACCACCTGTCCTGTGCCCCAGGGCTGTGCCATCACCTGCCTTGTCCTGTCCCAGGGCTGTGCCATCACCTGTCCTGCCCAGGGCTGTGCCATCACCTGTCCTGTCCTGTCCCAGGGCTGTGCCATCACCTGCTCTGTCCCAGAGCTGTGCCATCACCTACCCTGTCCCAGGGCTGTGCCATCACCTGTCCTGTGCCCCAGGGCTGTGCCATCACCTGTCCTGCCCTGCCCTGCCCCAGGGCTGTGCCATCACCTGTCCTGCCCTGTCCTGCCCCAGGGCTGTGCCATCACCTGTCCTGCCCTGCCCTGCCCCAGGGCTGTGCCATCACCTGTCCTGCCCTGTCCTGCCCCAGGGCTGTGCCATCACCTGTCCTGCCCTGCCCTGCCCCAGGGCTGTGCCATCACCTGTCCTGCCCTGTCCTGCCCCAGGGCTGTGCCATCACCTGTCCTGCCCTGCCCTGCCCCAGGGCTGTGCCATCACCTGTCCTGCCCTGTCCTGCCCCAGGGCTGTGCCATCACCTGTCCTGCCCTGCCCTGCCCCAGGGCTGTGCCATCACCTGTCCTGCCCTGTCCTGCCCCAGGGCTGTGCCATCACCTGTCCTGCCCTGCCCTGCCCCAGGGCTGTGCCATCACCTGTCCTGTCCTGTCCTGCCCCAGGGCTGTGCCATCACCTGTCCTGCCCTGCCCTGCCCCAGGGCTGTGCCATCACCTGTCCTGTCCTGTCCTGCCCCAGGGCTGTGCCATCACCTGTCCTGTGCCCCAGGGCTGTGCCATCACCTGTCCTGCCCTGCCCCAGGGCTGTGCCATCACCTGTCCTGTCCTGCCCCAGGGCTGTGCCATCACCTGTCCTGCCCAGGGCTGTGCCATCACCTGTCCTGCTCAGGGCTGTGCCATCACCTGCCCTGCCCAGGGCTGTGCCACCACCTGCCCTGTCCTGTCCTGCTCCAGGGCTGTGGGATGATGCTCAGAGCAGGGTGAGGGCTGCCCTGTGCTCTTTAATCACCGTGTCCAGGTGACTGAGCACCTCAGCCCGCTCTGAGCTGGAGGCTGGCAGAGGAGGAGAGAGAAATGTTCAGCAAATGGTCCCTGGAGGAGCAGGAATTGGCTTTTAAATGGAGGCAGTGAGGGACACGCCATCGGAGGGGAAAGTTGTCTGACTTGGCTTCCCTGCAAGGCCTTAACAAAACCCCTGTCACCAAATTGTCCCTCTGGGTGACCCCGGGCAGGACTGGGGAGCACGTGGCCCAGGCCAAATGCAGCCTGGAGCTCGGGTTTGTGGAGCTGGGGGATGCTTGAGGCCGAATTTTGTGCTATTTTTGGGGCATTGCTGAGGTGCCTGTCCAGGTCCAGAGGGCCAAGTGCCCCTGAGAGGCAGCGAGGAGTGACCCAGAGGCAGCGAGGAGGAGTCACCCAGGACCGTTCCTCTTTTGGGGCATCCCCAAAGCCGAGGTGTCCCACCCCCAAAACAGCAGCAGGACCCGGCTGTGCGCTCTGAATCAGCGCTGGCAGGAAGGGGGGACCTGGAGGGAGCAGGGCCCCGGCTCCACCGGGCTCAGGGCTTTAAATTCAGTGAAATTCCAACCTTTGCACCTCCGCCTGTCGAGAGCGGCCGCATCCGACGCGCTCCGTGCGACGCCCGCACGGACACCCGGCATTCCCGATTCTCCCCTCGCACCTCCCATTCCCTGTTTTCCCTTCTCCCGTCACCTCTGCCTGCCCACCAGATTGGCTGAAAATTGCACCTCATCACTCCCCCAGCGCTCCAAAATCCCGCGGAATCCTCCCGGCGTGGTTCTCTCCGCAAAGCTCCTCCCGCAGAGCAGGAGCCTGGTCCGGCGGGGGCTCGGCAGGGGACAGGGGGGGTCGGGAGCAGACCAGTGACCCCAGACCAGTGGAGGAGAGGAGCCCCTGCCCGCGGTTTGGTTGGAGGAGGACGGGGCAGAGGTGGGAGAGGGCAGCCGGAGCCCTGGGGATGTCCGTGAGCAGGGCTGGATCCCTGGGATCTGCAGCAGGGGGATGCTCACTTGTGCACACACACAAATAGATATATTTATATATTTTTATATATATTTTAT